>BLSH010552316.1:3034334-3051402 GCA_018402905.1 Glandirana rugosa | reverse complement strand
CTCTCTAGGACACATTTAAGACGTGAAACTTACCTACATCCACTGTTTACCTGTATCTATTTGTCCTTATTGCATACGACCTCCTAAACAAAGTAGAGAGACATAGTGGACTCCGATCAGTGAAGTTACCCCTTTTCCCCCCAAATGTTGGTGAGATGTCACTGTCGTTTGATATATCGATAAGAAATTTTTATTACGTATGTGTAAGCGATCGATTACCAGGACATTAGATAAAAAGTAATTTTTTTTTACATCATGACACAAAAAGACCGAACAACAAATTGGTGAACTGTTGACCCGTGAATTTGGGGGAAGGATTGGTGTAGTATGACTGAGTAATTGTCATTCAAAATGTGAGAGCACTGAAAGCTGAAAATTGGTCTGGTTAGGAAGGGGGTTTAAGTGCCCAGTTGTCAAGTGGTTAAACAACAAGCCAGAAAAACACAGTACTACATTTTTTTTTAATGAAAAATAGATTACAGGACCATTAGCTAGCGAATGTGTATGCATTATTTTTAAAGAATAGCTATATAGTTTGCTGTCACTGTAGAGTGGTTGTAAACCCCCCTTTTCCCCATTGAAGTGACTAGCCTCAGGTGATACAGAGAGATGAAACAAATCCTCCAGCATACGTTATTCCTGTTTATCTATGTCCATTTGTCACCTACATCCATTCAAAGTGCAGAATTTACACAGGATCTCTCTGTTATGAAAAGCAGAGGGCAGAAAGCTGAAGTTACATTGGCTGGGAAAGCTCTGAAAGCTGATTGGAGGGAAGAAACACACCCCCTTCACACAGCACACAGGAACAGAGCTGAGGCTGTCAATCAGCTGGAGCTCCCTCCGCTGTCACCTTTTTTCTCTTGATGTCCGGAAAATCAGAAGTAATTCAAACAGATAGCAGAGGAACAAAGCAGCAGAAAGAAATAAGTTAGTGCTCTGGATTGAGATAAGTACACACTACAAAGGGATATGTTTTGTGAGCTTTACAGCCACTTTAAGAATGTTACAGATTTGTTCCACAGATCCTGTATGGAAAGGCTGCAATTTCTGTATGACTGAGCAGGCATATTGCATCTGTAAATGAAAAAAAAATAGTGCTTGGATTCAGAGACTGAAGAGAGAGAAATGTTACAGTTTAGCCTCAGCACTATTAAGTTTTTTTGGAAATGTCACAAATTCTTAGCTGGTATATTGCATATAGAAAGAAACAAAAATAGTGTCCATTTATTTCAAATGTAAAATAAAAAAATTGCAGAGATTTGAAGCAACCCATTTAAGTGTTTATTGGATAGGATGCAATTTCTGAGGGAGAGAGCAAGCACACTGCATCTGGCAGTAAATAATAATATATTTTTTAGGAGATTTGAGACAGAAAACTGTTTTTTGGGCTGCATATTTTATGCAAAGAAAGAGTATGTTTGAAGCAATTGAAAGGATTCAGAAGGCAACACTATGTCTAAATGCCTGAGGAATGGAATGGTTCATGTGAAAGCAAACCTAGCCATTTTTATCATTTAAAGTGTTTGTAAAATGCCCCCTCAAAAAAAACTCCCCTGCAAGTTATTGTTATAATGTGCTAGTATGCTTCGCATAGAAATCAGCTTTCATGTTATTTGCTAAAGCTTAATTGAACAAGCTGAAAATAGAATCTGATTGGCTGCCATGCACAGCTGCACCAAATGTGTAAAAATACTCTGTTGTCTCTAATCAGGATATTATTTGCTAAAGGCTAATTTCTTTACTGATTGCTATGCTAGATTAAGCTATGCAATGTTGCCCTGTTGGCCCTCCACATTCTGGAGCTTAAAGTGCTTCTAAAGGCTTAAAGCGATTGTAAAGTCTAATTTTTTAAAAATAAAAATAACAAACATGTCATACTTACCTGGTCTGTGCAATGGTTTTTCCTCTACTGGGGTCCCTTGGCGACACTCCTGGTTCCTCCCCCAACAGAGTGCCCCCATAGAAAGCTGCTCTGTATGGGGACACTCATGCGGGCTCACTCCTGAACCACCCTGTCTACGCCTATTGACACAGACAGCGTGGCTTGGCCCCACTCACTGCTCCCCCCTCAAAGAATTTGATTGACAGCAGCAGGAATCAATAGCTACCACTGCTATAAATTTGCCCTGTGAGGAGGGCTCGAGCCACTCCTCTCATGCACAGAGCTGGATCAAGATCAGGCTCAGGTAAGTATAAGGGGGGTGAGACTGGGAACTTATCGCACATGAGGTTTTTTACCCTATTACACCAAATCTTTCTGAATGGGCCACAATTTCTTAGGGATTGCTTTACAAAAAATTGTGTCTATATGTTTAAAATGTAAAAGAAATAAATGCCCAAATCTGTTCACACCTTTGAATCCTTTTGTTAGGATTGAGTTCACCTGCTGGGGGCACTGTGCTGTTCTGGGCTGTTTGCTGCAGCTTCAGTGTCTGCCAGCAGGTGTCTCCCAGAAGCCAGCAGGCTGTAATAATTAGCCACACCTGCATTCAGGCACTAGTTAACTATTTAAGGCTGCTTCTCCCTTCCCTCAGCATATCATGATTCTGTTCGCTTCCTTGCTGCCAGAGATCCTGAAGCTTCCTGTACCCCTTTGACTTGCTCCTGCCTTCCTCTTGTTCAAGTGCCCTGTCATGATCCCCCCTTCCTTGCAACCTTGCATTCCCTGTACCCTTGTCCCTACCTTGTATATAGTTGTACTTAGTCCTTAGTTTAGATGTTCAGTGATTTTGTTAGTGGGGTTTTGGTTCTTGTTTGCTGGGGTTTGTTTATGTTGACTGTGTTTGCTTATTGCTGTGTTCACTGTTAATAAATCTCACTTTTAAGGATATATACTTTGTTTGTTTGGTCTCAGTTTCCTTGTGTAGCTACATGCCTGGTCGCCTAGCTGCAGAAACCTGACACCTTTATTTAATAGGCCACAATTTTTAGGGATGAGAGAAAGCACATTGCATGTAGATTTAAAAAAATAGTGCCTTGGAGGCTAAAGATGCAAAAAGGGTACAGATAAGCACCCTAGATAACAAGCCTGTGTGGTCAGGCTACAATTTCTGAGAAAATAAGTCAGCATATTGCAAAAGATTGTCTTTTTTAAGTCAAATTAAAAAATTTAACAAATTTGTACCACACCTTTGAAGCCTCGACATTTCTGAGGGTGAGAGCAAGTACATTGCATACAGGAGCAAAAATTAGTATCTTGTTCCATAAACTGAAAATAATAAAAGGTTAGCGATTTACACCACAGATATCAGGCCTGTAGGGCCAGGCTGCAATTTCTAAGCGATTAGCATGCATACTTCATCTGAAACAAAAAAATGGATTTGTTTGTGTACAATTAAATATATAAACATTTAACAGAATATAAATATTGAACAAAACTACACTTTTCACACCTTCAGTGGGGAGTAAACAGGTTGCAATCGCAAGCCAAAAACTGGCTTCCTTTTCACAGACTAAAGAAAGATGAATTTGATAGATTTGTTGCCAAGCTTACAATCCTTTTTGCTTTTTCTGAGAAAGAGAGCAAGTAGATTGCAGCTGGAAATAAAGGCAGTATATTTAACAGAAGAGTGTAAGTGATTTAAATATACCATTTAAACCTTTGTGGATTTTTGCATAAATATAATAAAAAATATTGTACATATTTGCTGCATAGACTCTAACCCTTATTAATTGGAGAATAATTTTGAACAGAACCTCATCCTTTTCAATAGGAGGTGCATTTGGAGGTGGAGAATTGGCTTCTTTTAGCCAGAAATATGAGCAAATGTATTTTCTAGAAAGACACTATATGAAAATCGTATATTTTAGCTAAAAAGAATCTCATTTATTTTAATGGGAGTTAATATTTGAGGAAGGGAATAGTCCTATTTAAAAATTAAAAAATAAATTAGCATGCATTTTTTTTAAAACACCATATGTAATCTGTATAAATTCACTTAGCAGAATTTTATCATTTCCATGGGAGACCATTTGGGGGGCAAGGAGTTAGCATATTTCATCCATAAATAATAATGAAACTGTATTGTTTGCAGAAGCATTTTATAAATTAAACTGAATTATTTGCTAAATCGAATCATATCATAGAATGGGATTAGGTTTTGGAGGAAGAGAATATACCTATTTCACTCAGAAATATTAGCGGAAAGTTTATTTTTCTAGAGACCTTGTATACAATTTATATAAAATATATTTGAGGCACTGCATCTCATCTTGTTTAATAGGAGGCAATTTCAGAGGCAGGGAGTAGGCCTTTCTCGGGCAGAAATATGAGGTCAAAATTCAGTTTCTACAATATTATATAATAATTTAACAGATTTGATGCACAGACTCACATCTTTTTTTTAATCCAAGGTAATTTCAGAAGCAGAGAGACGTTATATTTCAGTCAGCAATAAGCAATGTTTTCAAAGATACTATATTATAATGGTAATGATATGCTGAAGTGAATCTCTTCCTTTTTATTAGGAGATATTATTAAAGTTACTAATACAACTATAACAATAAAATTACACAGTAATATCATCCACTTAAGTAGGTTTAAAATTTAGAAGTAGACCCCAAAATATTCAATTCTACCACTATTTTTTTAATAGGTAAATGATACAGATCAGCTGCACAAAATCAAATTATTTTCCATAGCAATTGAAGAGGGGGAAAGCAGGCACATTACATCTTATTAAAAGTTTAAATAAATTGAAAAAAGGTATAGATTAGCCCCACAGATATTAAGCCTGTATGGTTAGGCTGTAATTTCGGAGTAACTGAGTGTGCATATTGCATCTAGAAATGTAAAAAGTGTGTCTTTTTGTGTCAAATTAAATATAAAAAAAACATGAACCAATTTGCACTACAACTTTGAAGCCTTTATTGTCTATGTCACAACTTGTTGACATGCAAAAAAAGTTGTCCTAAAAAAGACTGCTGAGTTTTATGAAAGCACAATAAATGCATGTGGTCTTGCACTCAACTTTCCCGAGCCACACAAACTGTAATTCCCTGCTATGTATCACTGAATATAGTTCTGTATTTGGCACTGTATAGCTATAGTAGCACACTACACTGCAAACTCTCTCTCCTTGCAAAACTGTCAGCTATCCCCTACACTGATGAATGGTTGATGGAACAGCAGCCTTTTATAGGGTGTGGACTGAACTTAATTTAAAAAAATATATATTTTCCAGAGGTCAGGTGCAAGACTTTAGCCAATGACAGTTGTTTGCAATGCATTGTGGGAGTTTGTCTAAGCTATTCCTATCTAACATTCCTGTTGGGATTTAATCAGAATATGCAAACAGCTGAACTATTTAAATACCACCAAAAGAAAGCTCTCTCTGTGTGCACAAATTATATAAATTCCATTTGGGTACAGTGTTGCATGACCAAGCAATTGCCAATTAAAGTAGCATAGTGATGAACAGCAAAAAATGCACTGGTGCAGAAGGGGCTACAACTTTCCAGAGATCAAGTATAAAATATCTATAGCCTTTAAATATGTAAGTGACAATCCTTTAGTAAGACCTTGTAACCCTGATTACAGCTGGAACACACTAACCCCAGTCTTACAATGTTCATATGCCTAATTGTAAATGCAACTCTTGTAAATAGTCATTTTGTATCCTTTAAAAATTGCAATATCCTTTTGAATAGACACAGTCTTTTCTGCTATTGATGTATGTCGGCAAAACTGTCCTTTTGCTTTATTGTTGTTTAAGAGCCCCATAAGTTTTCTCAAATATCTTTCCCAGTCGTTGCAATGTTTGATGTAGATGTTTCTTTAGAAAATATTAAGCATTATTATTGTTGCACATCATAATGTCTGCCATCTGGTACCTCTTTACTGCCTTCAATACACTGCCAAGAGAAAATGATAAACAAAACTATGTTGTGATAAATCAAAACAGAAATAACCTATGAATGTTACTCATGAAAGTAATTAGAAATGACTGTTCACAAAGTAGTATGATGCTTTCCAGAAAGAGCAGCAATGATACCTGAACACAATTTCTGGTAAGCTGGTCACAGATAGACAGATCTTCAGCTTTCTACAGCTTCCTAAGAAGACTATATCTGTATCTCTAAGCATGGTAAATGGGTTTTCCACTTTACCCATCAATCTATCCCAGCCTTTCTCAACCTTTTCAACACCGAGGAACCCTTGAAATAATTCTCCGGTCTCGGGGAACCCCTGCTAAAAATTAAAATCTACAACTTATGATACATTAGTGTGATGGTCAGTGGGAAGAATGCTCCTTACACTTGTGGTTATTGGGAAGAATTACCCCTTACAGATAGCTAAAAAGATCAATGGTATCATTGGGAATTTAATTAAGAGATAGAAATTGACTATTGCTTAGGGAACCCCTAGCAACCTCTGGAGGAACCCTAGGGTTCCACGGAACCCTGGTTGAGAAACCCTGATCTATCCAATGCCTTCTTGACCTCTGGGAAAATAGGTTGATATAAGATAAACTTAAAGTAGAACTATAGGAAAAATGTATTTTTTTAATTTTGGATAGAGTAAGGGAGGGTTATAACCCCTCTCAGATTATTTTGGCCATCTGCGGTTCATTGCAGAGATTTCCCTTCACTTCCTGTCCCATAGCCAAACAGGACTTTCACTTTCAATTATAATCATAAACAGGACAAATAGAGAGGGTGAATCTCTATGGGGCACAGTCAGCAATAAAGATTGACAAGTGTTCTGATCCCTCTCCACTCTATCCAAAACTAAAAAAAAAGTTTTGCCTTTAGTTATTCTTGAATGGTTTCTGTGCCTGGGTGCTGCCCAGCATTAAGTGCTTTTTTGTGCCCTTTTTCTCAGAAGTGTTTTATGTTTGGATTCTCCATAGTGCCTCGTGGAACTTGTGCTTGTTTTCTTGGTGGGTTTACCTCTGGCATCACCTGAAAGTCAAGAGTTGAACTCTTCTGTTTATTATGTTCTTTTGGATCTGTTGGTCTGGATGATGGTTTACATCATGACAAAACACCATCTAGGGATCACTGTAAAGCTACTAGCAATTTTACACTGACAACACCCTAAGAGTGACAGGGTTCAAATTAACACCCCTAAAATTGATAGGGTTCAAATGAGCATTACAGTGACTATTTTCACCCAACTTTCTAAAAATTTCCCTGGTGCTGTGGAATCCTATCCACATGCCCTGTAAAGGATACCCTTACTTATGATATCCTAGAGACCAAGCTTTGGCTTTAGAACATGTAGTATTGCTGTGATAGAAGGGTGGAGGTAAATAAGCGTGGCCCAGGTTACAAAACAGAGAACCTTAAAAATGAGCCCTGGTCTGTAGTTAAAGTAGCCTTTTAAATAGTCTTTTGTAAGGCTTCAACTATGCAACGCAATGCTTGCACCTGTCACATCCTGAGCAAAATGAAGGTTTATACTTTATGCACTTTTTGTAATGAGTTTATGAAATGCATTGCAAATGTTCAGCATCAAATTTAATGAGACTAAAAAGTTCCTCTTTCTGTTAAATGTAAAGTATATGTGAAGTCACAAAGGAGTTCGGTGACTCAATAAAAACATGCATTTAAAGGATTTATATGGCTCACAATGCCCTTTACAATATACAATAAAATGTACATTCTTTCTTGCAATACAGAAAGCTGTAATAAAATGAGAGTTACTTTTCAATTGTTTAAATATGAAGTGTGACGTGTGCAGTATCACTAGTGAAAAATTGAAGTTACATCTCAAGTAGGGATGAGCTGAATTGCCCTGGGTTTGTGTGGGGTTAGGCAAACTTCAAAAAAGCCAATTGAAATCAATGGGAGCCAAATCTGTCAAGTTAAAAATGCAAACTTCCTGGGCTTATAAACAAGGGGTTGTCAAAAAAACAGTACAGGGTGGGAGTGTGTACTAATGCAAAAAATATATTTTTTTTTGTTTATTCTATTCAGCCAGGAGGCCAGTGATTTCTAAATGCTTAAAGTGAAACATTAAAAATGTCCACTTTATTTAAATAAGATGCCTGATCATTGCCCTAATCTTACCTGTAAAGTTATGTATCTCTGTAAAGTACAGAAAGTGCTGCAGCAGTACAGACATTTACAAAGGAAAAAGTGTTCTACTTGCCCCCCAGGCCAATTCTGGCACTGCTCACATATATGTAAAAATCTGCATTTTTGCTAGAAATACATAGATCCCCCAAACATTATATTTTGTTTTAATGTAAAGACAGTGGAGAATAAAATGTTGTTGTTGCGATTTTTTTATGCCGCACGATATATATGCGCAGCCATTTTTAACTACTTGCCAACCAGCTCATATACTTTTACTGCGGCAGTTGGCATCCCTGAGCAAATCGCCGTATATAAACGGCGGTTCGCGTAGCCGCAGTTGACCGCCACACGCTGCTTGAGTGTGCTCGTGGGACCGGCGGACGCGATGTCCGCTGACTACCTGCGATTGCCTAATAGAGAGGCAGAACGGGGAACCGCCCATGTAAACACGGCAATTCCCCGTTCTGTCAGGGGACATGACAGTTATCTACTGTTCCCTGTATTCGGGAACAGTGAGATCTGTCATGCCCCTGCCAGCCCAGCCCCCGCACAGTTAAAACATGCTGAGGGAACACATTTAACCCCTTGATTGTCCCTAGTGTTAACCCCTTCCCTCTCAGTGACATTTATACAGTAATCAGTGGCTATTTTTAGCTCTGATCGCTGTATAAATGTCAGTGGTCCCAAAAAAGTGTCAAAAGTGTCCGATCTGTCTGCCGCAATATCACAGTCCCAATAAAAATCGCAGATCGATGCCATTACCAATAAAAAAAATGAATAAAAATGCCATAAATCGATTATCATAGTTTGTAGACTCAATACATTTTGCGCCAACCAATCAATAAACACTTATTGTGATTTTATTTATTAAAAATGTGTAGAAAAATACATATTGGCCTAAACTTATGAATATATATATATTTTTTGGGGATATTTATTATAGCAAAAATTTTAAAATATTGTTTTTTTTTCAAAATTGTTTGTTTATGGCGCAAAAAATAAAAACTGCAGAGGTGATCAAATACCACCAGAAGAAAGCTCTATTTGTGGGGAAAAAGTACATCAATTTTGTTTGGGTACAGTGTTGCACGACCGCGCAATTGTCAGTTAAAATGACGCAGTGCCGAGTCGCAAAAAGTGCTCTGGTCAGGAAGGAGGTAAATCCTTCCAGGGCTGAAGTGGTTAAAATGCAAATTTTCTGTAGAAAAAACTTTAATGCACGCAAACACAATATAATGCCCAATTATTTTGGTATAATATTAAAGATGATATTACATAGAGTAAATAGGTATCTAACATGTCAAAATTTAAAATGTCTTATGTCCGTGGAATGGTAACAAACTATGGTACCTAAAAATCTCCATAGGCAACACTTCAAAAGCATTTACAAGTTACCAGTTTAGAGGTAAATAAGATATATGGTGCTATAGTTATTGCTCTCATTCTCATGTTCATGGTGATGCCTCAAATGTGTGGTGCAATCACCGTTTACATATGCGTGTGGGACTTGCATACATGGGGACAGGGGCATTTTAATTTTTTTCTACTGTATTACTTATTTTATTTAAAACTTTTTTTGCACTGTCCCTCTTTTTTTTGGATCAACATTCCTTCAGATAGCATGGGCAGTGACAGGTACTCTTTACTGTGAGAGGTGGGGTCTATTACTCCAGATCTCTTCTTTGCCCTCAAAAGCATATGATCAAACTGAGGTCAGTTTCGGCCAGTAACGGCTTGTAAACATCAAACCGAATCCGGAAATGACAAAATACTCATCGCATCCGGTTCCTTACATCACGGAGGGGAGGTGGTATCGCTGCTGCTTGGTGCACCAATCAAACAACAGTTTAAGTAAAGTAGTAAACAAGGCGGCCATTCATGACACCTTGTTTACTACTGTGTGATCTCTGTGATTGGTCACAGTGGCCCTGTACCATGTGATAGATGTGACAAATAACAGAATCACAGTAGTAAAAAAGTCTTCATAGATTAAACCTTTAAACAATGTTACTGATTGCATACTTCATAATCATCACTATAATAAGCAATCAAAGTGTAAACAAAAATCCCTGATTATCCCCCCAAAGTAGTACAGTATCATTGTGGAGACACTCTGCACTGCTCTGGTGACTATATGTAAAAAATGTTTTTTTGTTTGTTTTACATACTGTCTCCACAGCAAGTGCAGTGCCACTATGGTGACCTTGTACTGCTGTGATGGTGATCATGTACAATGGCTGACTGCACTGATATCAGTGTATGTCAGTACTGCCAGCCATTATCTGTTATCATTGCCATAACAGTACAGTGTCACCAGACCAGTGCTGCCAGTCAGTATCCCTAATTACTGCCACCCACTTAGAGTGTTCGTAATCACCACCATCCACTCATAGTGTCCCTAATCACCCCCACCCACTCACAGTGCCCCTATTCATGGCTGCACCACTCACATTATCCCTGATCACAACACTAGTGATATTGTCCCTAATCACCACCAGACCAGATACTGTGTCCCTGATCACCACCACACCAATCATATTGTCCTTAAAGTAAAACTGAAGGCAAAACTTTTTTTTTTTCATTTGGAATAGAGCAAGGGAGGGTTATAACCTCTGTTAGATTTTTCACCATCTGTGCCTCATTGTGGAGATTGCCCTTATCTTACAGTCCCATAGCCAAACAGGAAGTGAGAGGAAATCCCTGCAAATTAAGGGAATTCCTTGGGGACCCCCAGGTCACCAGAACTAGTGTCCCCATTGGAAGATTTTCCCTCTATTACTTTTCTGGGAACAACCCAAAATGTGGGATTTGCTTTACTTGCATTTTCAATGATAATGGTAAACAGGAAAAATAGAGATGATGAATCTCCTTAACGGGGACACAGGCAGCAAAAAAAAACTGACAAGCGTTCTTATCCCTCTCCACTCTATCTAAAACAAAAAAAAATGGTTTGCTTTTAGTTATACGTTAATCACCAGTTACAGTGTCCCTGATCATTGCCACACCTACCATGTCCTTGGTCACCACCGCACCAGTCATATTGTCCCTAATCACTACCACACTAGTTACAGTGGGGTAGACTTACTAAAACAGGTGCACTCAGAATCTGATAGCAAATCAGCTTCTAAGTTCAGTTTGTTCAATTAATCTTTGACCATAAAACCTAGAAGCTGATTGGTTTCTATGCAGAGTTGCACCAGATTTCGCTCTCTCCAATTTTAGTAAAAAAAAAAACAGTGTTTCTGATCACAGCCACAACAGTTACTGCGTCCCTAATCACCACAACAGCAGTCATATTTTCCCTAATCATTGTCACACCAGTTACTGCGTGCCTGATCACCGCTACATCAGTCATATTGTCCCTGATCACTACCTCATTAGTCATATTTTCCCTGATCACTACCACATTAGTCATATTGTCCCTGTTGACTACCACACTAGTCATATTGTCCCTAATCACTGCCACACCAGTCATATTGTTCCTAATCACAGTCACACCAGTTACTGTGTCCCTGATCACCGCCACACCAGTTACTGGGTCCATGATCACCAGAGCACCAGTCATATTGTCCCTAATAATTGCTAGACCAGTTACTGTGTCCCTGGTCACAGCCATACCAGTTACAGTGTCCCTGATCACTGCCACACCAGTGCAGTGTTGTCGCTGCCTGTGCTAACCCTGGCCTGTTTATTGACCATGTTTCTGCCTGCTGCCTGGACCAATCCTTTGCCTGTTTATTGACCAGGTCTCTGCTTGTGTCCTGAACTGACCCATCTGCACATCCCATTGACTTCCTCTCCTATGTTTCTGCAAGACACCAGGCCAGAGAACATGGCAGTCCTTGGGGAAGCCATGTACCTGTAGGCTAGGCTTGCTTGGCTTATAGGAACTCGGACTGCTATAGGTGATACTACACTAAGCTATATTCCCTGATCACTCATATAGAAGTGACCATTACAATACAGAACCTTCAAAAAATGAGATAGGTAGCCAGAAATCTAGATGGAAAATGTATGCTCTTTGAAAGCCCAAAGGTGAATAGGTTTAATGCATGTGGTGTCCTAATACTCGGGAGGCATAACTGAATGCTTTTTGGGGTGTAATTATAAGTATGCCTATGCTGTGTGTGAGAAATAAATTGTTCAATTTAGAACTTTGTGGGGAAAAATGATTTTATTTAATTTCTTCATTTTCCAAAAAAAGTGACAAAAAATGACAACTTCAAAAAAAAACATCATGCCTCTTACAAAATTCTTTGTAAAAAAGGGGTCATTTGGTGGAGTCTTTCTACTGTACTTGCAGTTTGGTACATTTTTCATTTATGTAGCAAAAAGTTAAAAAAAAAGCTGTGGTCAGTAATTGCCACCAAAAAAGCTCTATATGTCTCAAAAAAATAAAACAAGATAGAATATTTATTTGGGTACAGTGTTGCATGGCTGAGTAGTTGTCAAAGAGTGACAGCGCTGAAATCTGAAAATTGGCCTGGGCAAGAAGGGGGTGAAAGTGTCCACTATTGAGGTGGTTAAAGGTTGTTTCCATTCATAATTTATATTTAGGTGGGCAACAGTGGGTTAAATTGGTTTCTTAATCTGTGGCACATAAACAAGTGATATTTCTGACAGGATCAGGAGGTGCATTTCCTCTTAAATTTACCGTACCTGAAAACACTTTTTACGTTTAAATGTATATTTATTAGAAAGTTACAATAGGTATGAGAGGTTGTACCAACAGACATTGGACATACAGTAGTGGTATACATTCTAGTAAGTGAAAGCTTTATTATGGTTCTATGTAGTCTATTGGCAAATGTGGAACTGTATTCAGGAAGATCTCACTTTTTATGTGATAAGCAAATCATATGATTTCTATACAGGGACCTAGTGAGCAGAAGACTTGGGTTCAGGCCTTAGCACAAAAAGCTGTTTTTAAGCTCCAATAAGGAGAAAGATGTAACAAGAATATCTTCACCCAGTTAGGCAAGAGAGGGTGGGCATAGTGGAGGGGGGAAGAATGGGATTGAAGGAGGGGGGGTAGGAAATCGCAGAACAACAGGCAGGGTCATGCATATACAGTAAGCATCATTTTTTTGGTATGATCTTAATTGTAAATATCAAATCGGACCTAGGGATCCCACACTCCTCAGAACATCGCTTTAAAGTGCATGTTTTGGATAGTGTAGAGAAAGGCTAAAACCCTTGTCAGTTTATTTTTTGAGGTCTTGGCTTCCATTAAGGAGTTTTTCCTTCACTTTTCCCTTCACTATTATGGAGCCACAAAAGGAAATTAGGAAATCTCTTCAAAATTGGGGAATTTCCACTCTTAGGCAGTTGCTACAAGATCAGATGTCCCCATTAGATGATTTCCCCCACCTCTTGCTCGGATAAACATTATGAAGATTGTGGATTTCCCATCACTTCTGTTTCTGTGACAATAGTTGCCAGAACACATAGAGAGAGAGAAGCTCCGCAGAGGGACACAAATAATGAAAAAACTTGACAGGGGGCTCTAAGCCTTCTCTACTCTTCTCAAACAAAAAAAGTATTGGCTCTGCATATACTTTAAAGTGACAATAAACTCAAAATGGTTTAAACCAGTCCTTCTAAAATGTCAATATACCATTGCTCTGTTTTTGTTTTGTTTTTTTGTTATTTAAACATTTGACCCCTGGAAGGCTTTACCCTCTTCATGACCAGGGCATTTTTCCACACAAATAGGGCTTCATTTTGGGGGTATTTAATCACCACTGTTTTTTTTATTTTTCGCTATATAAATAAAGAAAATGCAGAAAATTTTGAAAAAAGCAAATTTTTCTATTTAAAAATTTTGGAAACATATAATCTTTAGACCAAAATGTAGTCAGCTACTTTTTTTTGGTAAAAATAACCCAAATCAGTGTATATTATTCAGTCAGTGTAAAAGTTATACAGTCTACAAAATATGGTATATATATTTGAAAATTTACAGGCCTGATGTACTGACTGCCTATCTAATTTCTTGAGGCCCTGAAATGCCAGAATAGTACAAATATCCCCAAAATGAACCCTTTGTGGAAACTAGACAATTCAAGGCGTTTAGTAAGATGTGTGACAGTGATCATCAGGGATACTGAATGGTGACCATATGCAAAAAAAAATTATAATAAAAAAAAGTATTCAATTTTTAAAACTTTTTTTCTCTTTTTATAATTGTTTTTTTTTTTTACATACTCTTATCATAGTAGTACAGTGACACCATTTATTTTTTTACACTGTGATTATTTGTTACAGTGATTATGACTGTAACAGCAATTGTATGAACTGTCATGAATGGCTTTCATTCATGACTCATTGTTTAATATTGTGATTGGCCACAGCCAGTGTTGCCAACCGCCTGTGTTTTTATGGGCATCTCGTAAAAACCGGGCTATTTCTGCATGCCTGTGAAAGCCCGTAAGGTAAAAACATACTCTCAGCCTGTAACGGTCTCGGCTCGGGACTGCGCATGTGGCGTTCCAGGTCCAGCCGAGATCCTCAAGCATTTGATGATCTGTCCGACTCTGCTGCTACTTGTTCCCTCCCTCCTTCCACTACAGTGCGCCTTATTTGAGTTCAGCACAGGAAATTCTAGAAGGGGGGAGGAGTGAAGACAGCCTGCAGTGGAGCCGGACGGACTTCAGCCTAGCCAAAAGTAAGCTAGCTGAGCAAAATGCAGTCCTGTCAGTGCCTTGTGTTAGTGGGCAGGGGGAGGAGGAGGCGTGGGAGAGGATGGGCTCTCTGTAGCAGGCTCCTGGCTCATGCTGTTACAGTAGATCGTTTTGTTGTGTGTGAGATCTGCTCTGCTTTGGAAGGGAGGATGTTTTTTGAGATCTCCTCAAATCTCTATTACACCCCCCTAGAGTCCCTACCATTGCATGCAGTGCTCACCAGTCCAGTACAGGTACAGCCTCCTCTCCTGCCTTACCACCTCCTGTGTCTGGGGCACTACAAATCCAAGCATCCCAGGAAGGGGAGGCAGCAGCAATATGATCAGGCTGATTTTCAGATGAAAAGTGATGCTGTATATTGTGTTTGTATCGTGTGTGTATACATTATATATTTGATTATTCTTTGTGCTTGATGGTCTTGAGGTTTTTATTATGTATACATTTTTATTTCAGTAAGTAGTCAGCACATTTGGTGGGGCCTCATTTACACTGCTGCTGGTAAACGGTTGTTTTGAGGCATTTGGGCGTTTTTTTCCAGCTGCCCCTGAACTTTCCTCTATGTTATCTTATCACTACATTTACACAGGGTCGTTTAAGGTTGTTTCCAGGCAGTTGAGTTTAAAGGTTTTTTTTGGAACACAAAAAAATGGGTTCAGATGCCAGTTCAGAGGCATTTGAAACGCCAAGCAGCTTGTAAATGCCAGTAAACGTGCCTAAACGTGGTAACTCACATCTAGGACCGGTTCGTTTACAGGCGTTTCCAATTTTAATAAAAAAATTCTCTAAAAATGCTCCTAGACGCGAACATGGCAAAACCTCGTTAAACGCGGCATGCAAAATAGCCATTTTAGACGCCGGCTCCTAGCTGTCAAAAAAAATCGTTATGGGGAGGTTGAAATAGCGTCCCGTGTAAATGGAGCCTAAGAGTATTTTTATGTGTTTATTAAGGAAAGGGATGGTGCTAGAGAAATGGAGTGATGGAACAAAGGATAGAGGGATGGGGTGATGGAGTTATGGAAAGATAGACAGAGAGACAGAATAAAAGAGGGATGAAAGTGATGGAGAATTGAAAGGGTGGAGGGATATAGGGCACAAGGATTGTTGGATGGACAGTATGATGGAGCAAGGGGCAGAGAAATGAAGAGAGGGAGGGATGGAGCAAGAGATATAAGGATACTGTGATGGAGTTATGGAAAGATGGAGGGAGGGACAGAGTAAGAGAGGGATGAAAGTGATGGAGGGTGAAGAAACCTCTTCACCCTCCATCACTTTCATCCCTCTCTTGATGGGGGGACCTACATCAGAGGAATGGCTAGATGGACAGTTTAATGGAGACAGGTGGTGATGGAGACAGGAATTGATGGAGGGATGGAAACATTAGGTGAAGGAGGGATGGAGTGATGGAGAAAAGAGGAATGGAGTTATGAAGACAGGAGGTGATGGACACAGGAAGTGAAAGAGGGATGGAGTGATGGAGACAGGAGGGATGGAAACAGTAGTTGAAGGAGTGATGGAGACAGGAGGGATTGAGTGGTGACAGGAGGGATGGAGTGATGGAGACAGGAGGTGAGGGAGTGATGGAGATGGTAGGTGATGGAGGGATGGTGAAGGAGTGATGGAGTGATGGAGATAGGAGGTGATGGAGTGAGGGACACAGTAGGTGAAGGCGGGATGGAGTGATGGAGACAGGGGGTGAAGGAGGGGGGGAGTGATGGAGACAGGAGGTGATGGAGTGATGGAGACTGGGGGTGAAGGAGGGATGGAGTGATGGAGACAGTAGGTGAAAAAGGGATGGAGTTATGGAGACAGTAGGTGAAGGAGGGATGGAGTGGCGACAGGAGGTGATGGAGTGATGGAGACAGTAGGTGAAGGAGGGATAGAGTGGCGACAGGAGGTGATGGAGTCATGAAGACAGGAGGTGAAGGAGGGATGGAGACAGTAGGTGAAGGAGGGGTGGAGTGGCGATAGGAGGTGATGGAGTGATGGAGACAGGAGGTCTTTAAAATTGGGGACATTAATTCAGGTATTCCTGATGGCTACCAGGGATTTCCCCTCACCTTCTGTGGTGTCTATGGAACAGAAATTAAGGGGAAATATCTCCAGTTTGACATATTTATAGCTTAAATGCTGAAATTTGCACTTAAAACTGTAATTATGTAACTTTTGGAAATTGAGTGTCGTGTCAGTAAATCTCAATCTGGTAAATTGGTAACACTGGCCACCAGTCTTAGGACCACTGTCACGTTTATGGCTATCTACAAATCTAGATAGATGTTTTCAAAGCGTTTAACACCCTATCTTATATGGTTGACATGTTCATATAACTTCACAAAAAAACAGCTGTTTTCATTCCTTACAAG
>BLSH010552316.1:2996204-3017087 GCA_018402905.1 Glandirana rugosa | reverse complement strand
ACCCGTCCTACTTTACATAACTCGACCTACTTCAGACCCGACTCCGACAAGAATGGTAGCAATGGATACCCAAAACAACCTATACACCGTGGACCTTACTAGTAAAAGGGACAAACGTATGTAACTCGACTCTGAACTCAAGGAAGGATCAGACGTGAGGGGTCGTCTACAAGTGCCCTATACCCTGTTGTCCTCGGACCTCAACATGGGGAACAGATAAAATCCCAAGTGTGGGATTACTTTATCAGACACGTGTGGATACGTCCGCGATGTTTGCAGGATTGTCTTTGTGTATACAATTAATGTAAATAATATTCTTTAATTGTTGGTTCTTGTAAACATATCTTTTCTGGATTCCTAAATATGTAAAACTTGGCAAATGACTTTTAGGGGTTTTCACGATATAGTATATTAAAAGCAACACTTCATTTGAATTTACACTAAGACATTATCAAACCTTATTTTGTGGTTTCAAATATATAGCACTTTTGGGGATTTTCAGTAAACGGTTCAAAATGTATAAATCCTTAGGTCTTTTCTATACAAATGTTCTTGGTTGTTAATTTCTTATAATAAATGTAATTAACATATGTGTTTCTGTTAGGACGTTTGTAGCGCCTGCATAGGTGTGCACAGACTATTTCATTAGGGTGTGAACCCTAAAATAGACAAGGGGTACAACTCCAGGCTCCTGTTGTCCCATATCCCGTGAACATCTGCTGGGGAGTGCAGACTAGGAAGGAACTCAAGTCTCAGCTCAATGTATGCAAACAGGGAAAATGATCATTCCAGGTGCCACATATCCAACAAAACCCATAGGTAACGATGGTAAGAACAGCCTCAGCCCAGACTTCATCCAGCTCAATACATTTCATCCTGCCCATGGGGCTTGGTCAAGGAGGTGTTCTTACCATTGCTACCTATGGGTTTTATTGGATGTGCAGCACCTGGAATGATTCTTTTCCAAAACATGGGCGGTGTCAGTAGAGCAGTGGATGGTATCAGTAGAGCAATTCAGCAGGAGGAAGCAGTGCCGTCCCATGTGCACACTTATGAGTGCCAATTATAGTTTAGGTGATGCTACAATTACAAAGTAAAAAGGTCAGCCTGATAGGGCAGATAGAATGGGAAACAGCTGCTTGTGTGTCTAGATGGCAGTTTTTGTGGTATCATGTAATGATCGAAAAGAAAAATCAAAGCAATTAATAAATGAAACATATGTAGGGCTATGAGAAACTCCATTATGATTTATTTGGATTCAAATTGGGAACCCAATGTTACCCCTATGCAATTAAAAAAAAATGAATAAAATATTTCTCTAATAAATAATAATTTGTTTATATTCACTAAGACAGCACAAAAGACAATGACAATGTGCAAGCAAATAATACACAGGTTCCTTAAAGTATATGTAAACCCTGACAATAAACTTCTCTTACGCTAACCATAGATGGCTCCATTTTGTCATTGAGCCAACCAGCTGAACAAAAAAGTGAACCGATTTCCCCATTCACACATTCAAGGTGGATGGGGAAATCCTCCATGCTGCCCCATTATATTCTGACAGCAGGATTCCCCCACCATCAGAATGAACTGATCAGAGCTGCACCCTATTGGCTGCATTTGCTGATTGGGTGAAAATATACTAACAAGCTCATTCATGAAAAGTTGATCGATATATTGACTTCTTATGAATGGAGCGGCCATACACGGATGAAAATTCATCCAGTTCCTGCTGAATCAGACAAACTTTGATCCATGTATGGCCAACTTTATTTGTTCCTTTTTGGTCCCTTAACCACTTCAGCCCTGGAAGGATTTACCCCCTTCCTGACCAATTTCTTTAACTGACAATTGTGTGGTCATGCGACGTTGTACCCAAACAAATCTTACGTCCTTTTTGTCCCACAAATAGAGTTTTCTTTTGGTGGTATTTGATCACTACTGTGTTGTTTATTTTTTGCGTTATAAACAAAAAAACAGCAACAATTTTGAAAAAAAGCTATATTTCTTACTTTTTGCTATAATACATATCCCAAAAAATATATAAAATAACAAATTTATTCATCAGTTTAGGCCAAAATGTATGTGCTTTTTTTACTAGTAATGGTGGCGATCTGCGATTTTTATTGGGACTGGAATATTGCGGTGAACAGATCGAACACTTTTGACACTTTTTTGGGACCATTGACATTTATACAACGATCAGATCTAAAAATAGCCACTGATTACTGTATAAATGTCACTGACAGGGAAGGGGTTAACCTGCAGGGGGCAATCAAGAGGTTAAATGTGTTCCCTCAGCGTGTTCTAACTGTGTGGTGGCTGGGCTGGCAAGGGCGTGACAGATCTAACTGACCCCGATGACAGTTTGGCATTTGCAGTACCCTGTTCTTCCTCTGTAGTAGGCGATCGCGGGACGCCGGTGGACATCGAGTCCGCCCGACCCGTGGCCACACTCAGGGAGCGTGCGGCAGGCACTAGAGCATGCCACCGGTGGCACGAGCCCGCCAGTGGTGCATGCCTGCCTGCTAGCTGCACCTGTGCAAATCGCCGCTTATATATGGCGATTCTCGCTACGCTGCCACAGCGCAACAGTAAATGTGCGCGAGCCATTTGGGAACCAGTTAAAGTGTTACTAAACCCAGGCCCCTGCATTCACTATATCTGATCTCCCACAGTACACAGAACAAGGAAATGCAATAGTTTTAGTAAATATAAACTGCTAAATACCTTTTCTCATCAGCAATATATAACAGTCTTGTGACTTCTATTAGTGACTGGTTAAAGCTCATAGGAGGAGTTTTCACACTGCACTATCTGTCCAGTCAGGATCCAGGACCCCTGACCCTCTGTCTGGACAGTGCTGATTGGCCCTCATGATTTACTGCATATACAGCCTGATTTTACTGTTGTGGGTTTAGTAACACTTTAAATATACCATTGAAAGCAATTTATTATATTTGTTTGATTAGTGCAAAAAATACATGTTGATCTGCCCAGAAATTCTTTGTTACGAAGGAGAGGGGAAAGAGTTCTGCAGTTATAACAAACGTCCTGTCCTAGGGTGACAACACTGCTCTTAAATACATACAGAATGATGAGTGTGCGTTGTCACCCTGGATGGGAAGTGTGTTACTGGTAGGATCACCGGGTGAAAATTAAGGGAGAAAAACTGAAAACAAAAACGTATTTAGCCACCATGTCTAAGGACTGTGTGGTAAGCTGCAATATATTTACATTTGTGTTCCTGAGTTTACATACCTTCAATTTAAGAAGGACAAAATCTGACCGGTTGCCCTGCTAGAGGTTACTGGACATTACCTTGTTTGGTAGCAGTTCAGCAGTAGCTATAAACCTATTCACTTTAAATTAGGAGAAATTTAGATTTTTAAAAAAAAATTTGTTACGCTTGGGTGCATGCGGTGAACACAGTGAGAAAAAATGATATATGTAGCAAATTAGATTGTTACTGGTAATGGTCCCAATGCCTCCTGAGTCAGGTAAATGTAGAAGAGAAACCAAGTGATAGGTCCTATAATTTGGCTTCTCCCCCACAGCGTGTTATGGTTAAATACTTCTAATCCAGGAAGAAAATCTACCATAGTGCAAAAGAAATGTATCATATTCAGTTTTATGCATGCTCAACTGGCATTCAGAATTGCATAGTGAGGGGATTGGCACAGCTACCATGTTTTAGGGTGTTGGACAAAGGCCTGAAAATTGCCTGCTCTGTCAAGATAAGCTATTTGGAAACTGCTTGTATCTTCAGCTTCTTATTTTAAAACAGTATCCAGTTTTCCATTAGACCACAGTTTTTCCTTATTCTTACAAGGAATGTGATCTTGTAATTTACTATTACATTAATGATTAGGGCTTGATATACTAAGCAGAGCTTTTTGAACCTGTGGTCCGTGAACCCCTAAGAGGTCATGGATGGGTTTCAGGGGGTCTGTGAGAGTCAGATAAAAAAAGCAGTTACATTCATACATACAGCTCTCTCCGCATTGAAAGAAATTAAAGAAAACACACCCTTCCACTGCTTTTAGTGCCAACCGTTAACTATCTCTTGACTCGTTGTTGGCCCATGTTTATCATTTAAGCTTGTCTCATTATTCTCTGCACAACCACCATCTTCTGCCACTCCATGATAGCAAGTGCTAGTATTCATTTTCTAGTAGCAGATTTGGACAGAATTAAAATTGTATTGTTTAATGCTCAGTGATGATTGTATTTCATTTTTTAATGAGTGGTCATTTTTTTTTTCATCCAAAGAAAGGATTTTTTGTTAAGATTACTTACTTCAGTCAAAGTTTGTGTATGTCACATATGTATGAGGCAATTCAATTTCAATAAAATAATCTAAATATTTTCATTTCATGCAAAGTTGTGTCCATGTGAATATTTCTGGGCAGGGGGTCCATAGCTATCATCAGATTCTTAAAGGGTTCCCTGACTCAAAAAAGTCTAATAACCACTGTACTAAGGGTATTTAAAAAAAAACACATACACTTGATGACCATTATTTGATACCTACCATTTTGTCAGGATCAACCAGTATATGGGGAATATCTAATAATGGTCCAGAGTATGACCACACCCCCAACCTAGCCAAAGCTGTAGTCCAACTGGAGGGTTTTACAACTGACTCCTAGCAAGTTTCATTGATCTATGGACATACATACCCAGTCTTGTGCTTAGAGTCTTTAAACAGCTATTAACAGACCTGTGCTATAAGGGCACTGTTCCCCCAAAAAGCATGTAGATCCAGTTGGGGTTGATTTACTAAAACCAGGGAGTGCAAAATCTGGTGCAGCTGTGCATGGTAGCCGAAAATCTTATAACTTCAGCTTGTTCAATTAAGCTTGGACAATAAAACCTAGAAGCTGATAGGTTTCTATGTAGAGCTGCACCATATTTCACACTCTCCAGTTTTAGTAAATCTCCCCAGTGCTCTAATTTTACTTGCTGTGTGCTTGTTCCAGATCAATGACTTGTTAGCGTATTAAAACCATAGATAGCCAGGCAGCTTGTATTTTCAGAAGGTGGTCAGAAACAGGAAGCTCAATGATTCTCTCAGTTCAGTTCCTTTAACCTCCCTGGCGGTATGATTATGTCAGATTTTTGGTGCTGAAAGCGGTACGATTATTTTGCATGAAAATTTGGCATTTTATATTGTAGGCCTGTAATTCTTAGGAATAACTCACTTAAATCTGTCCAAACAAGAGTCTAGTAGACATCCCGGGTTTGAAAAATGAAATCATAAATTATAATATAATAAATAACTAAAAATAATTATCAAAAATAATAACGTAATAGTAATAAAATTTATTCAATAATGTAATCAAGCCAAAAACACTGAAATTTGCTCAGTTGCAGAATTGTCGCTGTCGTCACTTTCAGTTTCTGATGACAAATTTCCCCAAAAATCAGTATCACTCAATTCTGCAAATCATTCTTATTTACTGTCGCTGTTTTCTAGCCGATCAAAAACCACTTTTGACGTAAAGGGACACTTTTTGGTTGCCATGGACATTGTCATGTTTCCAGGCAGAAAGAATGACATAAATAATATAAAAGTGCATGCAGGGCTCTGGGCAAACCACTAGGGACAAAGGGGATGTGAAATGATTTCATACAGTAATGTAATCTATAATATACAGATGTTGTAGCGCTCAGCCAATCCAGCAGGAACAATCAATTGGGAAACGGTAAGTTTCTAGACACATATAATCAACCCTGAGAGAGTTCATGCAAGTCAGGAATGACTAAAGATGATTGGATAGGTTCAGAGTCCACAGATAAATTTTGAGTAAATTCTGTAAATCAGTTCCATAAAACAAGGATAAGATATTCTCCAGTCTTGTTAGGATGGAGGCTTACCAGATTTCAGATATAGTAGAGCATTGGACCATTCACCAGGTGCCAAGGTATGTATTGAAGAGTAGATGGTATATCCTGCGTTCCACCAGGGATTCGCTAATGGTTCTTGTGAGGATGGCTCCTATGGGTACTGGATCTCCGCACGGGTGTCCTCCACTGTGTAAGGAACGTCACACATTCCGGTCGAAAACATGGGTCTTACTTGAAAGACGGAGGTATCCCCAGGATCTTAGCGTTCGTCCGCGGTGGTGGTGGGTGAAGAGGGGTGGATCAATGGACCTTGTTAGATGGGCACCAGTTTCTGAAAGGTTTCACTTGTGTGTGGTCTCATTGCCAGATTTAATGTTCAGTGTGTGGTTATATGCCTATACATTACAAACTCTTTGATGTTCCTAAAGCAGTGGTTCTCAACTCCTGTCCTCGGGACCCACTAACAGGCCAGGTTTGCAGGATCACTGAAACACATCACAGGTGATATCATTTGCTGCTCAGTGATTGCAGTATTCTAGTCTGCATCTCCCCAAGGTAATACTTAAAATCTAGCCTGTTGGTGGGTCCTGAGGACAGGAGTTGAGAACCACTGTCCTAAAGACAAGAAAATATATACACATACTGTATATATTTTTTAATTTGTTAACAACAAAAATGCATTTCATGCAGAAATAGTCCCAATGACAATGTTTGTAGATCTATAAATAAATGACTGTGCGCTAAAGCAATAATCAGCGCACTTTCTTAATAGTTCTCAAACTGTCCTTTACATTTGGATTATTATAGATTTATCATCAGTTGAAAGACCATGTCAAGCACAGTGCAGCACAATAAAATTACAAACTAGGACGCATAATTGCTATACACAACACCATCTGCAGAGTGGGGTAGAATGTTATCAGCTCAGAAATCCATATTAATATCTAAAGTGTTCCATTCATACCGCTAGCTGACAGTCAGAAGAATTGCTTTCATTAGGTTTTTCATAGCGAGATCTTAGAATTGATCACTTTACATAATGTCTGAGATACGGCGCAGCTAGTTATTTATAACACAGCAGTACGCATTAACCCCTTTAGAGCCAAACAAAATTTATAGATGCTTTAGAGAATGCTCACTAGCATATTTGTCAGCATGTTCCTTTCTCTTTTAAAACTCACTTTTCGTTCATTTTTAATGGTTTTTTTATTTCAAACTTCTTGTTGAACATAGTTTTATTCTTATTTCTCTTTTTTTTCTTATTAACTTTTTTTGTTTTTGCAGAATCATAGCAGACTAGCAAAAACACTTATTTTATTTATAATTAAAGTGGTAGCAATCTCTAGTTTTGTAATTAGCACTCTATGAAACAGCAGTATAAGACTTACTCCTATGTTCCTTTAAAACCAGGTAAAGCAGCCCCTTTAGTAGATATCGTTCTATCCTTCTTTCGATGACGTCACTCGCGCATGAGTGCATTAGTGGCATACTGAATATATACTGACTTTGTTGTGAAACTATCAAGCAATTTGCTGTGGTGACATAAAGGCTGAGTGCCCAGCATTGTGTCATCCTCTGAGAGGTTTGTAAATTAAAAGTTCTTGAAACTCCATGTGACTGGCTATGTCACAGGGGTTGTGTACACTGTGACATTGGGAGGAATAATGCTGGAAGATACGGGAACACTGCTTATGCCTCAAAAACATTACAAAAAAGGCAAAGTAAATGCTCACATTTACATTTGATTTAACAACTATATTTGCAACTTTATAATTAAACATTTTACATTTTTACATCTTATTTCATATCACACGTGTGCAAGATTGCCACTCTGATGTAAGAGAAGGGCAGAAGTCTTGTTGAGAATGACAGCGATAGGTTTCCTCCAAGATGGCGCCAGCTTCATCCACAGCAGAACAAAATAAAAATTAGCAGCAGTGGAATTAAGATTACGAAAATCAAGCTGTAACTAGTCTCTTTACATTACAATGTGTATTGCGGTGCAGAAAAATGTTCATTAAGGTTATATAATCCTGAGTTTACTACCGCTTTAAGTGCTAAGTGATTAATGTGTTCAAAGCCACAAGTAGGCACAAGACAGGGAAGTATGCCTTATGCCCAAATGCCTGTGTCCACAAGCCTCAGAGGTCTATAATGATAGCTTTTACTAAGACTCCAGGAAACCCATCTAGTCTGGGTTATCTAGGATTGGCCTCTGTTTATCCGAGGTGTGCCTAAATTCACTTATCATTGATTTGCTATCTACATGTGCTGGTGGTTGGTTCCCTTCTTCTTCTACAGTGTGGCCTTTTTTCACCCATGTGCTACAGACAACAGAGTGGTGATGTGCAGTCTCTGCTTGCAGAGTATTAAGTATGGTAAATCTATTGGCCATTTGGGCGCATGAATACAACTGTTCACCACAAAGCTTAAAGGAAGCAGCACATGTATACTAATGGTCAGCAAAAGGCCCGCACACTTGATCTCCCTTCTCACTCTTCCCTTTCCATCTTTCCCCCCAATACTCAAGAATCTTTATCTGCAGCCTCAAGCAATAGGCATGGAGGTCTTACAAGGTGTTTGAAAGGCTCACCTTACGGCACTTTCAGGGGAAAAGAGAGTCCACATGAGGCCATGCAAAGTAAGGGCAAGCATAGGCTTCAACCTCAGTCTGTGTCTCATAGCCCTACCTTACTGTATCCTTAACTAGGCAGGGGTTTCTTCCCCTGCAGTTGGAAGGTAAGAAAAAATAGGTACCAAGTTACTCCCATTCCCAGAATCTCAGTGCCAACTTGGCAACATTTCTGGCTTTACAGGTGCTGCAGTTCCAGCTAGTGGAGCCTCCTCTGTGGTCAGTGTCAGATCCATGTAGTGTTCCTACTGAAGCATACACTGCATGGTGTATCAGGTGTCTGAAGTCTGGTGTCTCATGGTTCCCGATTCATGATTTTATATCTGTGAGACAGCACTAGGCAGAGAAATAGCATGGTAAGTAGGAAGAGGAAGGTAGTGATGCCAGCATTGAGAAGGAAGAGAACATAGGGCCAGCTTTCAGGGTTACATTTATACCCTTCCAAACCCTGGGAATTCTACATAGGTGGGGGAAGATAGGTGAGAATATCAATGTCTTCAGTGACCCCAAGAACCCAGATTCCTCTGCCTGCATTTGTGGAAGGTGGGTTCATTAATACTGCAGTGCCTGCAAAAGGACCCCAGGATTTGATTCATCAAGGAGAGGGATCATTATTGGTTTGCCACCTGTTTGGATCCACGGTATAAGGGGAAAATGGCAGAGCTTATCCTGCAATCACAGAGGGAGCAAAACATTAAACATCTGGGGGACATGCTGTAGAGGAATCACTTAACATCATATCCAGGGACTGGCAGTATCCCTTTATGTCCAACATGGTTTGGATCCTTCTGTCAGTGAAAAGAGGAGCAGCAGTGGTGATAGCTGCCTAAATGAGTCCTTCAGCACTCAGGGCTGTCTGCTAGCAGCAGTTATAGGAAGTGATATGGATTAATGGATTATATGAGTTCAAGGGCAGATGGTGATACCCAGTGGTGACCCGTCCATACGGGGTGCAGGGGCGCTGCTGCCCCCCAATCCATGCACCTAGCCCCTAATCTACATGCAGGGTGCCAGACACAGTGGGGGTTTTTTTAGAAGCACGTGATCCTGAGACCCATCACCCAATTGGCTGAGAGGAAAAGCAATCCTATTGGCCACCTAGGAGGAGGAGGGGGGAGACACACAGCGTAAGCCGTCATGATGCCGAGGAGGAGGTGGCGCAGGGGAAGCTGGGCTGATGACTGACCGACTGACTGAAGGGGTGCAGGTGACCCGACCGACTGGGGGGGTGGCTGTGGTTCATTGTTTGCTGCCCCCCACCCCAAAATATACCACCAGACGCCACTGGTGACACCTTAAGAACAGACAACCCTCTTAGATGGAAGATGGACCACTGGCCAGGGCTTGTCCAGTATGCAGTTGAGCTGTTTGGCTAGTGTTAGTGCAGCAATGCATTTAGTGCATATCTTTGACAGGAAAAAATAGTCTACCCGTCCCTAGACACAGTTGACTTCCTCACCTTTATAAAAATGAACCAGTCCTGAATCAACAATGAGTTCCAAGCCCCTTCTGCTAACGCTAATGATTAAATCTGGACCCAACAACAATAATATACCGTGCAGTGTAAGCATCTCCTTCCACCAGACCTATAATACCTCCTTCTGGCACCATTCCCATCTCCTGCCATCATTACCATATCCTGTTATCATTAACATCTTCTTCTAGACTTGCTGGCCTGACTCCATATGCCAAAACACTCAAGGCCTGCCAGTATTACACTCCGATGCTGTCTCTGCAGCTGTTGAATATTGCTATGGCACTTTCAAGATGACACACCGAATATGTCTGCAGCTGGTTTTCAGTAAAAACTGTTAAAATTGTCATGGTCAATTCTGTGCACTGGTTAATATTTGTGTTGAATTATGGTGCTTGAACACTAAAAATGCCCAACACCAAATGTTTCACCAAATGTTTAAGCAGCTGTTTCTCAATTGGTAAAAATGGTTAAATTTTTTCTGCAGGGTCAGTCCTGCGTTGTTCATTAATATTTGGGTTGCATTATGGTGCATTGGCACAAAAAGTACAACAGCTAATGCTTCTACATGCTACTTCTCAGTGGGATTTTCTTTTATTTGATGCAGGCTAAATTATGCTAGTTTAGGCCTGTTTCAGTGCACTGCATCAATCAAGAATATTTGTGGCAAATAAGACCAACCCATTACAAGCTGTCACTGGCTTCACCAGCTACAACCCAATATGGGATAATTGGTACTACCCAGAGCTGCAACATTTGCAAAGTGGGACTAGATGGAAAAGATATTGGGTTACATGCTTAAAGCACATTTTTTTGAATGGTAAACTATGCCCTTTTTCTGACCTGCAAGTTAAATTCCATCTATCACATTCAATGTGCTTTTATTATCTACAGCTACACCATGCTATTAGGGCACAGTCAGGTGGGGAACCATGGGTACTATCCCCGACCACTATTTTTTATATTTAATTGTATGGCAAAGGTTTCCCATCTCAAAAGATTTACAGTATATCAAACTGTTACTCTGTGTTATCCTGTATATTTCCAAAGAGGCTTCCCTGTTGCAAACATGAGCAGGTGGGAGAAGGATATGGGTGTATTTGAGCATGAGCAATGGGAGGAGGCCCTGCAGACTTTACAGACCTGTTCTCTTAATGTAACGTAGTGATGGTACTAGCTTTATGTTGCCCTTCAGGTACATCTTATGCCTGTTTGAATTATGTAAAATGGGAGTGAGAGATGACCCAGTGTGCACCAGATGCTCTAGGGACCACAGGGACCTAATTCACCTTTTATGGCGATGTCCAAAACTACTGCCTCTCTGCTGTAAGGTATTTCAGGTCAACATTCCTACTGATCCTAAACCATGTCTACTGGTTATCTTAGATGAGCTTCCAATTGAAAAAAACTTCTAAACAGGCTATTGCCAGGGCTCTCTTCCAGGCCCGTAAACTAATTCTTAAGCACTGGAAAGCAGCCAACCCTCCTACACTTAAAGAGTGGATCACTCAGATGGAGGATACCCTATGTATAGAATGGTATATCTTCCAACACAGAGGATGCAAATTCAACAAATTATGGGGCCCAATGTTGGATACCCCAGGGCTTTCCCCAGTAGACTTGGTTATGGATAGACTGCTGTTGTAAAGCTATTGCCAATGTGAATCAACATGATGAACTAGGTGACAGTGTACTGCATGACTTGAAGTTAAGGTGGGGTTTTTTTTTTTTTTTGGCTCTGCGGGCAGGTGTGCGCCTCCTGGTGCTGGTGTCTGGAACAGTGTCATGTTTATGTTTGCCGTATGTTATCTGGAACCTATAACTTTTGTTTTATGCATTGTGTTTCTCAATAAACTAGTTTTTGAGATAAAAAAAATGAATATTTGTGGCACTGTCATTTTTATTTCGGCATAACAACTGCTTTATCTCTGAAATGTGTCTTTGAGGTGTTTTGGTGCACTCTTTGTTGACATTGTAATAAACTCTATACACAATACAGTGTGGTACTGAAAGATCACAAGCTGTGCTATTAAACTTGCTCTGCCACTGTTTGGCAATGTTTATGAAGTTGATGACTTTAGTTTTATTTTTTCCAAGAATACAGTATACAGTGCCTTCTGATTTTGGAATTGCCAAACCTCCACTTCCAGGTTTGGAATCTGCGACTTCTACTTCTCACTTCTATCCTACTACTGATATATAAAAATATGCTATCTTTGCAAAAACTAACCAATACTTTTTTGAGTGGAAATCAGTCATGTGGGATTTCTGCTGCTGTATACAAGGCAAGAAATAATGTAACAGCAATCAAAATGTTTATGTATGAAGTTATATAAGCATTGAATATGGTGTTGCTAATGCTGAGAATTGTAATGTCCTGTATCACCACTTAAAGTATCCCTCAAGTATGATAGTTAAAGGATTTGTGTATTTTCCGTGTTGTCCTTAGGGCCTTAGGGTAAAGACCCTCTCTCCACTAAGTAGTATTTTATTCTTTATTTTCCATTGGTACATGTCCCCTTAAGCAATGTGCAGCTCCCCATGCCCTATGTTTGAAAATTCCCTGCCTATTAGTTGTGAATATGGCTACAAATATTTTTTTCTTTCACAATATTTTTATTGAATAAAGACAAACTCACAAAACAGTGAACAGACGCCAAGACCAGTGGCGTAAAGTTATTTGAGAATGATAACATATATACCATATGCCATGGATAAGTAGGCCTCTTAAATGGTAAAGACAGTAACTACAAATAAAAATGAAAGGTAGCCAGGTGAGGATGCCCTGGTACCTTCACGGTCTGTAGAAACATAATCATGGTACTCCCTATGATCAAAACCTAGAAAGTATGCCAAACAAGCAGTATTTCAAGAATCATCATATAACAAATACTATAAAATAAAACTCTAAAAAAAATCCACGCTAATATCCTTACGCCAAATTGTTTTTAAACAAAATATCAATGCAATAATTGACCACAGAATTCATTGATTAAAAATTATGATGATAATAAAGACAGTGCTGCAAACTGGTAAAAGTCTAAATACCAGACTGCTATAGATACAAAATAATAAACACCGGTGCACTACTCCAAACACATCACTTGTATATATAATATCAATTGATAATCCTTCAGTGCATAAGCAATTAATTACTGTGAAAAACGCTTTAAATTTATATTCATCAATGTGTAAATGAACAAATGAATAGTGATGATTCTGACACAGTCACAGAAAACAGAGAGTCCAATCGATCAGCAAGTCCTCAGTGAAAAAAACAGTGCTGAGCTTCCAACACACATGAAGTGAAAAAGGGGTGTTCAAAAAGCCACCATATCCACATAGACTCACGCCTCTTACCGAATGGATATGGTCTCAAATTATAGAGATCTAATTCACCATGGAAGATATCCACACAGCTGGTAAGACACACTCATCAGATCCTGCAGCTGTAGTTGCTGACTTGTAATTTTTTGGTGGGGGGCTGGAGCGCCGCTTTAATGTGTAACTGAACTTTTTAATTGAGTAGGGGAGAGTTAAAACATCTGTGAGGTTTTTAATGCTGTGAGAAATAGATTAAATTAGAGGGCGCACTGGCCTAGTGCATTATCCAACAGCAGTTTTCTTAAAAAAATATATATATATATAAAAGATAGCTACTCACAGATATAGGTAGTAAAAGTGCTCAACCAGCATGTGGTTATAATCTCCCAGCAAAAGTCTCTCGCTCAAGGAGGACCTCACCAGGGTCCCTGCTGGCTGATGCGTTTTGAAGGTATGTCCTTCTTCATCAGAGCCCTTTGAAACGCGTCAGCTAGCAGGGATCCTTCTTGAGTGAGAGACTTTGGTATTGCTCGGAGATTGTAGCCACATGCAGTGGCTGGATAAGCGCTTTCACTACCTATGTTTGTAACATACCTCCGAAAGGCATCAGCCAGCAGGGACCCTGGTGAGGTCCTCCTTGAGCAAGAGACTTTGTCATTGCTGGGAGATTGTAGCCACATGCAGTGGCTGGATAAGCACTTTCACTACTTATGTTTGTGAGTAGCTATATTTTATATTTTATCTCTTAAAAAAAACTCTGTTCTTATCTATGTCTCACAGTGTTCTGAGGACAACCCCAGCCCTAAAGGGCAAGAAGGCTCTAAAGGAATATCCTTTTCTGATTAGAGTTCTTTTTGGGCTTGGATTATCACACCTATGTGCAGGAAAATGTTGTTGCTGAGGTTTTTTATTGATATCTGTGTTCCCACTGAGGGGGACTATCTATTAACCCTGATGGATATTGTCATGACTGCCACTGAAATACCTATTGAGGGGGATCTTACAATGGAGAAAGTTACCTATGAGGAAATTTATGCTAATTTCAGAGAGATTTTCTTTAATTTCCGGTCTTCAGGACAAGAAGTAAAGAGAAATCTCCCTAATGGGACACAGTTAGTACAAAAAAAAAAACCTTACGTACTTGTAGGCAAGTTGAAAAACGTTCACAGTTTAGTTAGGCAACAGCTAGCCTAGGCTGGGGAAGGGATTAAGTGCTTTAACTCAGTTTCTGGGCTTTTTGTCCTAGCTAGCTCACCTGTGCTATAAAAAGGGGGTCAGCTAAGGTCCCAGGCTGCCAGCTGTTGGTGTGGGACAGGGAACAGGGCATCAGTGAATTTGAGTGCTGCTGAAGGAACCGGGAATTGCGGAGGACATCCAAGCCATGGACAGTGCCATAATGGACTCTCACCTCACGGAGGTATACTTGGGCCGTTACGATATATTAGCTAGGATTAGGGACAGGACATTGTTCATATTAAACTGTATGCCACATTATGTTCAATAAAGCTATATTTACCATCATGAACCTGGTCTGAAGTTATTTAAAGGGGTGCATGTTGGTTCTGGCGTATTCCAAAAGAACCAGGATCTGTAATAGCACTACGGGGTATGAAGTAACAACGTTATATAAGGTTTAAAGAGGAGCTCCAGGCTCCCCCAAAAAAAATAAAAGTCATCAGCTACAAATACTGCAACTGCTGATGTTTAATACAAGGGCACTTACCCATTCAGGGATTCAGCAGTGTCCGCAACCGGGCCGATTCTTCAATCGGCTCCGGGTACAGGCGCAGGCATCTTAGCTAAGGGAAACTGGCACTGAAGCCTTTTGGCTTAACAGCTGGTTTACTGATGCACATGCATGAGTGGTGCTGCACATTGTAAATGGTCTTGTGTGTGTCCCAGAAGGCTGCAGGGGGGAGAAGGAGGGGGCGGAACATCCTCTTAGATTGCTGTGACGATCTGCCCTGGAAGTGAGTTTGGGTACCTGTCAAAACCAGATACCTGCTCCCCCCCAAAGAGTGCCAAATGTGGTAGTGGAGGGGGGTGCAAATAAGCGAAACTTCCCCTTTTGTTTGAAATTCTGCTTTAGCTTGGCAAAACAAGCAGTGGAGGAGGAGTAATCTATTTGCTAACAGTAACTATGCATAAGTTCAAGACATCAAGCAACCAGTTATTAAGCATGGTACCTGGTAGGGTGGCAGGTCCTCCAGTACTAAGAGGGTAGATGTTCTGGCTCCCTCCCTAGCGGGCAGAATCCAATGGAAACAGGATCCAAACCCACATTATGGAGATCTATGGCCTGGGCACAAGGTACCGGAAGATAAGAGTTAGGTGAGAGCATGCATGAGGTCCACGCTCTGTTACTGGCAACAGAGGTACGCTATACTGGTGGAGTGGGCGCGGGATCAGCATGTCCCTCCTATTGCAAACAAACGTTACAGTGTGTAGTGACATGGAACAAATCGTGTTTCAGAGGAACTCTGTACTTTTAATTGCTGCACACAGTGAAGGCTTGTCTCTAAGTTGGGGAACTGCCTTAATGTTAGATTCTTCACATAACCACAGTCTCCACCTGGTCCTGGACTTTGATGAGCGCTCTCTGAGAGAAAGGCACCCCCACGTGCACGGCAAAGATGACATACTTACCCTTCTACGTATTCCCCACTACTGTACCCTTCAAACCATACCTTCACTTCAGTACAGTGAAGGTTATAGTTTGAAGGATTAAGTGTTATGTTACTTTTAAGGGTGACTTTAACTGTTAGGGTATGGTTTAAAGTTAAGGGAAGGGTAAAGGTTAAGGTGTTAAAGCATTAAAGTGAAACTATGGGCAAAATAAAAAATTACATATATGATGCAGTCCAATATTCTCAACACAACAATCTTTTTTTTTATCACCGGTAGCATAGTTTTATTGCATGTTGACCCAGGCAAGTATGTTTTTATTTTTCAACTTCCTTTAACCAAGACATCTAGCAAAAGTGATAAAACACTACCTTCTGACTGATAGTTAAGGAGTGAGTCTAACCACCCTAAAACAGAAAATGAGTTACTGATCTGATCACCAAATTAAAATAAAGGGTAAAAAGTCTAAAGAAAATGAATGCAGCCGTCTAAGTTGCAATATATTAAAATATGTTACAATACATTTTTGCATCAAACATGCAGTTACACTTTTATATCCTTCGCAGTGCTCCAGTGCTGCCCTCCACATCCTCCATTGCTCATTGCTGCTCCTCTTTTGGGTTATAATGCCAAACACATCCAACATGATTTCTCTGCATACCTCTGATGAAGTCTTGATACCGAAATGTGTCAACCAGGGCTTGGGAAATGCTGCTATACACCATGCAATAGTGCTATAGCCAGGAAACCATCGCAGATACAAATGGCACATTGTGATGCACATTAGAAGTTTTGCGCTAAAGCCAAGAGATTGTGTATGCTGCACATTGTTTACTGAGTGGAGCCTTGTACTATATGATAGTGTTGATAGCACCTGACAACTGTTCTTTGACTTTAGCCTTTGCTTGTTTTTTTTAAACAATATTTTACTGGGGGACGCTCCTCTCTTTTCTTTGGAGAAACATACACTATTTGCATATTGCTGAGAGGTGGGAATCTCTGCCCAGCTTAGCTTTTTAGCCGCGAGGAGAGAATAATCAATGATGTTTGATTTACAATAGCGGTAATTAGATAGCCACTTGGCTTTGGTGAGTTCCTATCCAAATGTTGGTGGGTCACACACTGTGGATTTCGTTGATTAGACACATCCTGGTGAATTTGGTATAAAATTACTGTTTACTGGGTTCCTATTTCAGATATTTAATGTTTTCATTAATTTGGGTGGGGGGGATATGTTTTTTGGTGGTATTTTGTAGTTTTCATTTTTTTTTAATTTCACGTTGATATGACCTTTTTAAGTTGGGGGTTCTATAAGTGCAACATTAATTTGTTCACCATCTATTCTTGGAGCTGCCTTACAACATTCCTCTGCATCATTTGAAAAAAAAGCCAAGTGCAAGAACACTGTGCACCTATACCATCTCACATTATATCACTTACTGTACATTCACCACACTCCCTTATCCCCATGTAGAACTTACCATTCTGGCATTTACCAGTTAGGACTATTATCCCTTAAAACTGTCCTGCTGCTTTCCAGTTTTACACTTCTGTATCCTCTGCAGAATTTTAATCCTTGTAGTGCTCTTTGTCTCTATAAAATGTCTCTAGCCTTGTGTCATCCGTGGTCTCTTGATTCTTGTACTAAAAGACCAAAGTCTGTACATTTTTGTGGTACAAATCTCTTTCATCACAAATGTGCTGAGGCTGGCCAAATTTTCAGTGCTGTATTATCTGTGATTTCCTAATTGTTAATGAAAGTTTGATAAAAATTGGGTAGCAGGAGGGCAGTTTTGTATCAGTAAGAACAAGGACAGCCCCAGCGCATTACTGACTAATTTCTATCTGCTGGTCAAAGGGAGGCCTTTTACTGTTTGATGAAAAACCATGTTTTGTTGCTAAAACGACCTGAAAAAGTTTTCTTTCAAAATTAAAAAAATGTGTGTATTTTTAATGTTGCCTAAGCTTTTTTGGCTGTATTTCTCCTATGGATCACAGGAGTACAGTTGACAGCTGACATCACTGAGCTGGTGCAGGCTCTGAAGAGATCCTGACCAAATGGTCTGGATCCACCCAGCAGCCTTGACTGACACCTGACTCAACCTCTCAGCGATCCGCAGAGAGCCAGCCCCTCCCACCCCTACACAGCTTAGCTCTAAAGTGTGTGCTGAAGGGGCAGAGAGCAAGAGACTGACAGTCCCAGCTCTCTGCTCAGAGCAGAGGGGGAGAACTGATCGATCAGCGGTGTTTGATCGCTCAGTTCTCACTGCAGAGCCGGCAGGGGACAGATGCAGAATTGGATCAATGCTGCATCCACCAAGGTGAGTATAATGGGTTTTTTTTCACAAAATCCATACTTCTCTTTTAAAAGACTTTCTCCCTGCTGTGCATTTTTTACTGTCTTTTTCGCAGTACTTTGCCCTTTATTCCTAAAAATGGCCAGAATTTACCCCCAGATTTCACCCTTTACAAACTTCAGCAGTGGCAGCCCGTGCATTGAGGGAGCACGGGCGCCGCCTCCCATCCCTACCCCCTTATACATGTTCAAGGCCCCTTTCAGGATACCGGGTGCATGGATTCCTATGGTGGGGGATGGGCAAAGGTGTTTTTTTTTAAGCACCTGATTAGAGCCAGAGACTCTAATAGGCTTCAAAAAAGGGTGGGCTCGGGGCACAGAGAGTGCGCCCCAATCCCACCCAATTGTATGACCATAGGGAATGAAATTTGGTTATTTAGACACTACAGTGCCTCCTCGCCAGTCAGGAGGCAGGCCAGTGAGACCTGTTTCCCAACTGGCCTAAGCGCCAGGCAATCCTTTTGGATGCCAAGCGGTCCTTTTTGCAAGTGGAGGAAGCATGAGGAGCGGACACCTCTGCATGCCACTGCCATACCACAGAATATATATATATATATAAATATATATATATATATATATATATATATATATATATATATATAACTCTTGATATTTTCTACATTTTGTCATGTTACAACCAAAAACGTAAATGTATTTTGGGATTCTATGTGATAGGCCAACACAAAGTGGCACATAATTGCAAAGTGGAAGGAAAATGATAAATAGTTTTCAAAATTTTTTACAAATAAATATCTGAAGAGTGTGGCGTGCATTTGTATTCAGCCCCCTTTACTCTGATACCCCTAACTAAAATCTAGTGCAACCAATTGTCTTCAGAAGTCACTAACCCACCTGTGTGTAATTTGATCTCAATATAAATATAGCTGTTCTGTGAAGCCCTCATAGGTTTGTTAGAGAACCTTTTGGAACAAACAGCATCATGAAGGCCAAGGCCCACACCAGACAGGTCAGGGATAACGGTGTGGAGAAGTTTAAAGCAGGGTTAGGTTATAAAAAATATCCCAAGCTTTGAACATCTCACAGAGCACTGTTCAATCCATCATCCAAAAATAGAAAGAGTATGGCACAATTGCTAACCTACCAAGACATGGCTGTCCACCTAAACTGACAGGCCGGGCAAGGAGAGCAGTAAGTAAGTAGTAATAAGTAAGGAGAGAAGAAGCAAAGAGGCCCATGGTAACTTTGGAGGAGCTGCAGAGATCCACAGCTCAGGTGGGAGAATCTGTCCACTGGACAACTATTAGTTGTGCACTCCACAAATCTGGCCTTTATGGAAGAGTGGCAAGAAGAAAGCTATTGTTGAAAGAAAGCCCCGTTTTCAGTTTGCGAGAAGTCATGTGGGGGACACAGCAAACTTGTGGAAGAAGGTGCTCTGGTCAGATAAGACCAAAATTTAACTTTCTGGACTAAAAGAAAAACGCTATGTGTGACAGAAAACTAAACACTGCACATCACCCTGAACACACCATCCCCACTGTGAAACATGATGGTGGCAGCATCACATAGTGGGAATGCTTTTCTTCTGCAGGGACAGGAAAGCTGGTCAGAGTTGATGTGAAGTTGGATGGAGCCAAATACAGGGCAATCTTAAAAGAAAAACTGTTAGAGTCTGCAAAAAACTTGAGTCTGAGGCAGAGGTTCACCTTCCAGCAGGACAACGACCCTAAATATACAGCCAGAGCTACAATGAAATGGTTTCGATCAAAGCATATTCCTGTGTTTCAATGCCCAGTCAGAGTCCAGACCTAAATCCATTCGAGAATCTGTGGCAAGACTTGAAAATTGCTGTTCACAGATGCTCTCCATCCAATCTGACAGAGCTTGAGCTATTTTGCAAAGAAGAGTGGGCAAAATTGTCACTCTCTAGATATGCAAAGCTGGTAGAGACATCCCCCAAAAAAGATTTGCAGCTGTAATTTCCGCAAAAGGTGGGTCTACAAAGTATTGCACACCACACTTTTTGCATATTTATTCGTAAAAAAAAATAATTTGAAAACCATTTATCATTTTCCTTCCACTTTACGATTATGTGTCACTTTGTGTTGGTCTATCGCATAAAATCCCAACAAAATACATTTAAGTTTTTAGTTGTAACTAGAGTTGAGCGAACCTCTGGAAGTTCGGGTTCTGCTGGTCCGTCCGAACTTCGGGACAAAGTCCGGGTCCGGGTCCGGACGGAACCCGAACGATCGCACGGACAACGAACCCCATTGAAATCAATGGGGACCCGAACTTTTATGCACAAAAATGGCTGTAACAAAGTCCTGGAAAGCCCTAGAGGGCTGCAAAAGGAAGTAAAATGGGGGTAAGGGTAGGGCAAGTGCCCTAAAAAAAAATGGGGACAGGGAAATAACTGTAAATATTTTTAAAAAAATAAAAACATAAAAAAAGCAAAAATGGAGGTGAATGTGGATCATCTTCAAACTGTGTCTGAAAAGTATTAATTAACGGTAGAAGCCATATAACTGTTCTAAAATCATCTTCAAACTAGGGCAAGTGCCCTACAAATAAATGGGGATAGGGAAAATAAATTAAAATCTGGGCCTGAAACAGGGCTTCAAGCCTGCCTGGTCGTCTTGGGCTTGAAGGTCTCCAAGC
>BLSH010552316.1:2965349-2991473 GCA_018402905.1 Glandirana rugosa | reverse complement strand
ATATCTAAAGGTATTACTATGTACCTCTTTATTTTTTATTCTGTAAAATCACTCAAGACAAATTTTAAACCTACTAAGACTCTCCTTAAGACAACCAATCCATAATTCTCTAATACGACAAAGTTGTCTCGTTATATGTATAAAATTGCTTTTTTTTAAGACGTGACAAAAAATTGGGTGTTAAGGATTCTCACGACGAGCGGAGTGGTTTGTATTTAACCGTAATTTGGTCGTTTGTATTAACTGTATTTTGTGTTTATATATGTTATATATATATATATATCACGGAACGTTTTCATAAGTATGGGGAATTTTACAACAGTACAATGTTGATCACAACTCGCTTGGGCCTGACATTGCAAGCCCAGGCATGGCTTGAAATCCCACAGGCACCGTGCCTGGGCCTGGGCCTGTAAAGGATTTTTGAAATGTCCGGGTCCGGGTCCGTGCCACGGACACCCTAAAGTTCGGTACGGACCCGAACGTTACAGTCCGGGTTCGCTCAACACTAGTTGTAACATGACAACATTTTAAGGGGTATGAATACTTTTGCAAGGCACTATATATATATATATATTGTATATATTTGTGTTTTATGTCAATTATGTTTGCTGGTTTAATGCCAATTTATGTTTGGTGAGGCGAGCAGCACTCTTAGGAATTGTGGGTTAAAAAACAGTGCAGAATTTTTTTTCGTTAAAATATGTATATTGCTCTGTTGAAACAGCATAATCTCTTAATACCTAACCAACAGAATTCCTCTCAGAATCATCCAAATTTTAAACAGAACTCACTAAAATGTCTTATTTTTTATTTCTCCATGTATCATTATGGAAATCTATAATGTTGCGTGTCAGAATGCTGTAAGGGCTGATTTATAAAATCTATTACACAAACAAATAAAATGTCCCTTTAATTTGATTGGTGGTTAAAATGACCAAGGGTTTGATAGATTGGAAACTCTTTAGTGAGCACTCCTTAAGCAGATATCAGAAGTATAGATTTTAAATCCCACTCTGAAGCGGGGTCCACTTCAGGTTCAGAATGATTGAACATCGTGTCCTATGTCCCTAGAGGAAGTGTATGGTTGCATGTGAAATGATCATTGGTTTTGGGTTTTATGCAGTATCATTTATTTATAGAGTGTTTTGTAACATGGAATAAAAGATCAGCCCAACTAATGTATGGTATGTGGTACCTAAACTACTTTCTAATTGTTACAACAAACTGCACTGAGCAAAATTATAAACGCAACACTTTTGTGTTTGCCCCTATTTATCATGAGCTGAACTCAAAGCTCTATGACTTTTTCTATTTACACAAAAGGCCTATTTCTCTCAAATATTGTTCACAAATCTGTCTAAATCTGTGTTAGTGAGCACTTCTCCTTTGCTGAGATAATCCAACCACCGCACAGGTGAGGCATATCAAGATGCTGATTAAACAGCATGAATACTTCATAGGTGTGCCTTAGGCTGGCCACAATAAAAGGCCACTCTACAGTAAAATATGCAGTTTTATCACACATCACAATGCCACAGATGTCGCAAGTTTTGTGGCATGCTGACTACAGGAATGACCACCAGAGTTGTTGCCCTTGAATTGAATGCTCAATTCTCTACCATAAGCCATCTCCAAAGGCATTTCAGAGAATTTGGCAGATAAATTCAACTAGCCTCACAACTGCAGACCACGTGTAACCACACCAGCCCAGGACCTCCACATCCAGCATCTTCACCTCCGAGATCGTCTGAAACCAGCCACCCGGACAGCTGCTGCAACAATCAATTTGCATAACTAAAGAATTTCTGCACAAACTGTCAGAAACCATCTCAGGGAAGCTCATCTGCATGTGCGTCGTCCTCATTGGGATCTCGACCTGACTGCAGTTCGTCATCGTAACCGAGTGGGCAAATGCTCACATTCGATGGTGTCTGACACTTTGGAGAGGTGTTCTCTTCATGGATGAATCCCGGTTTTCACTGTACAGGGCAGATGGCAGACAGCGTGTATGGCATTGTGTGGGTGAGCGGTTTGCTGATGTCAATGCTGTGGATCGAGTGGCCCATGGTGGTGGTGGGGTTATGGTATGGGCAGGCGTATGCTATGCACAATGAACACAGGTGCATTTTATTGATGGCATTTTGAATGCACAGAGATACTGTGACGAGATCCTGAGGACCATTGTTGTGCCATTCATCCACGACCATCACCTCATGTTGTAGCATGATAATGCATGGCCCCATGTTGCAGGGATCTGTACACAATTCCTGGAAGCTGAAAACATCCCAGTTCTTGCATGGCCAGCATACTCACCGGACATGTCACCCATTGAGCATGTTTGGGATGTTCTGGATCGGTGTATAAGACAGCATGTTCCAGTTCCTGCCAATATCCAGCAACTTCTCACAGCCATTGAAGAGGAATGGACCAACATTCCACAGGCCACAATCAACAACCTGGTCAACTCTATGCAAAGGAGATATGTTGCACTGCGTGAGGCAAACGGTGGTCACACCAGATACTGACTGAACCCCCCCCCCCCCCCCAATACAGTAAAACTGCACATTTTAGAGTAGGATTTTATTGTGGCCAGCCTAAGGCACACCTGTGCAATAATCATGCTGTCTAATCAGCATCTTGATATGTCACACCTGTGAGGTGGATGGATTATCTCAGCCCCCCGTCCCCCCCACACACACAGTGCACACGGCTTCTAAATCTTCCTTTTATATCAAAATACTGCTGCTATATACCTTTTTTCATCTGTATATTGCAGTCAGGTGATAAACTGCAAGTAGCCAGGACTTCCCCAGTTTGCATGTGGGAGGAGATTTCACTCTCTGATGATGCCACTTCCATTGCAGCAGTGACCCTTCACCCACAATCCGGCCAGAGCTGAATGGTGCTTTGCCAATGACATGCTTAGTTCACAAATAAACAATCACTGCCTCTGGAAACACACTGCAGTCTGTGTGCATGTGAAACAGGAAGATTGAACAGAGCATGTGCAACCTTTCCACACTGCCTGCATGTAGTATAGTATAGTATAGTCTAATATAGTAGACAGGGCAAGCAGGAAGTATCTGACCATACAACATCAAACAGCCTTTTTACACAATACAGAGGATTAACCCCTTAAGTTACACAGTGAGTATAGCAAGCATTCTATTCTGCATATAAAGACAGATTTTACTGTTGTGGGTTTAGAAACACTTTAAGTTAAAGTGGTTGTCAACACTTGACAACCACTTTAACCTACAGGTAAGCCTATAATAAGGCTTACCTGTAGGTTCCCTGCATATCTCCTAAACCTGCACGGTTTAGGAGATATGCAGTGTACGAGATGTGCCAATATCATTGGGCACATGCGCAGTGAAGAAACGGCCTCTATGCCGTTCCTTCACGCAATTGCACGGGAGTGGCGTTACGCTACTCCGGCCAGTCACAGAGCCGGAGATCGCAGCCCCAGAAGGAAGAGGGGCAGAAGATGGACGCTTCCTACTTCGGTGACAGAGTGGGACATTGCGAGCTTCCAATGCAGCTAAGTGCCACTTAATGGGCTAATATGCAATGCATACTAGCCCATTATGTTTTTACATTGCAGGGTAATAAAGAAGAAGTAAACCCCATCAGGGTTTACCTCCTCTTTAATAGTGCATTTTTCCAGCATAGTTTTAGTGGTGCATTTTCCCAGTGAGTGAGTCTCTGGTTCACTTATCTGTTAGTATGCCAGCAAATTACATTTGTTACATTTTAAACACATGCTAAGTAAGTCAAACATGATGTAAAAACCTCTTAACATTTTTTTATACAGTAACTGTGCCATTGTATATATTATAATGCATCTGTGGGTCTAGAATAGTTAAATTAATTTATGTGTGCTGTTTTTTTAGAACCAAATTAAAATTCTACATGAGAACCCTGCTTTCCCGAGCAAAGGGAAGAGGCTCCCTGCACATGTAGGAAGCTTATGTGCTAATAAAATGATTGTCAGTGGTTTCAGGCTGTCTCTCCCTACATGCTGTGGATCATTCTTTATGTAACTATTTATGTAAAATGCCTCTAGTAACATGCATGAGACTCTGCCCAGCCTGATTCATCACAGCACCAGGCATAAATTAATCACTTTAAGCCTCCTAAACAGCTGCGATCTACAGATTTTTTTTTTTTTGTAACAGGCAGGGAAAAAAATGTCCAGGGTAATTTCGTATTCCAAAATAAATCATATTAGCTTTGAATTGATTGGCTGTTGAGTGACCATGTTTTTCTCTTGATGAGATTTAAATATTATGTTTAAATCTCATTAAATGAAAAGTAGGTTAACATCAGAAGCAAAATTCATCTGACATGGCAAATAGCAAGTGTTGATATTTGGGAAGCTATGTACTAAGAGAGAGAGGCATTTTTACAAGAACCATTGTTTGCTTTATACACCCAGTTATGCGCAGAGGAATTTAGCAAAAACATCAGAAATTCCCTTGGACGTGATTGGCTGTTTGAAGTGAACACTGTTGCCCTGGGCAAGGGTAAAAATTACTTCTTTTAAACACTGCCTTGATTTTATTTATCAATATTTTGTAACGTGTGGAAATGAAGTTTAAAACTTTCATCTGATATACTTTCCATTTCAGTAGCGGAGTGGTGATTTATTTAGGTTGAATGAAAAGTCACCAGTCTGTGAACAATATTTATGATTTTACCAATTTTGCATGTAGTTCCAGTATATTCTACAGTGCTTTACAGCATGCATATGGTCATTTAGCCCTTGCACTCTTATGTCCCCACCAGACACCAGAGTAAAGACAGTGAGGCATATTCACTTCTCTTAACTCCGTAAGCTGTGTAAAGCTATGTTCAGTCATTTTTTTTTTTAATTCTCCTGCATTTAATTTGGCATTCAAAATAAACATAGCTGATGTTCTTACTTTCTTCATTATAGATTAATCAAAGTATTAATCAAAGTAGTAAACTAAAGGCAAATTTTTCCCAACAATTGAGCGTTTAGATGCCTGCTGAGACAGTTGATAAAGTAATGATGGACTTATCCACCAAGTAAAAAATAAATTCTAAGCAGGAAGGTTTTTTTTACTGCAGAAGAAACATAGTATGATTTACTAAAATAGTTAAGAATCTTCACTCACTAAATTGTATGAATATTAATTCACTCATTTAATCATATGAAAAACAAATTCCTGTTTATTTATTACTTCTGCACAGAAATGGACAATTGGAGTAATTGTTCACATAATTTATTATTCATCATTGGTAAATGATCCCAGTACTATGTTTCTTCTGAAATAAAAAAGTTTTTCTTTCCTATTTGCAAACTTTTAAGAGTTGACTAACTAAAGGCAAATTGACAGTTTATGTTACAAGTAAAGCTGCATCTTGCAAGGGAATTTCCCCCTGGATTTAGTGCAAAAACCTGCATTTTTGCTTGCACATGGTTGGATGAGAAACGCCATCAGAGCTTCACCTTATTACTAAGCTCTGGGGAAATTTACCTTGCAAAGTTCAACTTTCTTTGCAAAGTGAACAGCCAGTGCTCATGTGTGGGAGTTATGTCAACCCGGTCTGACCAATTAAGATGACTGAAGATGGCGAAAACAGAAGTTGACCAGGCTAAGACGTAGATGCTATAGAGAGAACTTTCAAACCTCATATCCCTGGAGGGGACAGGAGAAGGGTTTTGCAGACTTTAGTTCCTCTTTAAAGCAGATTTCCACCTAACCACCCCCCACCCCCATTTATTTCACCCCTGCTTACCTGAAGGTGGTATCTGCATATTTCAGATACTCACCCATCCAGCGAGTCAAGCGTTGTTCTGCTGAGATCCTCTTGAGCCCAGCCACAGCTCTGTCCTATGCCGCCATGTTCTTTCTGACATCATTGAGAGGCCCGCCAGCTCTTGAGGGTTTGAAATAAAAGGCTATGCCTCCTGTGATATGACACACATATCCTGGGAGGCACAGAGGGCAGTTTTCATGTTGTTTGCCTAGTTGAATGACGTGCTTGGGGAGGCGGGGCTGGAGAGCTTCCATTAAAAAAGGTAAACAACAAAATGCATTATATGTGTACAGGATGGGGGGAGGGTTGAATGGAGGGAAGTTGGTTAAGAGGGTGAAGATCTGCTTTAAGTGCTGTAATATCTGACTTCATCCAATTGGAATCCATTCTGTACTGCTTTAACTTCAGCATAGTGAACTCTGATTGGCGGCTATGGGTATTTACAAATAGGAACATTTCTTTGATTAGGGTCAGTAAGGGCCCATTCTCACTAGAATGCATTGTGGGAAAGCTGTGTGACTTCCCGCACTGCAATCCAATCGTACAGCCCTTGCAAACTGCTGCGGAGGTCAGTGCAAAGTTAACGGCATCCCAAACGAAGGTTACAAACGCAGTGTGTTTGCCCGCACTGGCTTGCACTGGATTGCATGGTACAAAAGTACCATGCAATGTGATTGCCATGTGTCTGAAAAAGTAGTGCATGCACTACTTTTGGTGTGGTGCGGTACGATTTCAGCCCATTCAAAATGTATTTGGCTGAAATCGCACTGCACAAAACAGCATGTTAATTGTACAGGAACCGCACAGCGTTCCTGTGAGAGTCACATGCAGCTCCTATTGTGAATGGGCCCTTAGTCTGCCAATGTCTAAGCTGATATTATAATGGCTAGGCCACACAGGAGCTATCTGCTTCAGTTATTTTTTTTTTGTTGTTGTTTTCAATAATAGAGCGCTAGAATTCCTTAACGAAATAATGATCAATTTGTTAAAAAAAATCTCTCATGAGTAAAATTCATAAACCTGCTTTTGCCAGTCTTCCTGGTTGTCTGGCTGTCATGTTGATCAACTGGCTTCAATGCTTTCTGAATCACTAACCTGGAACAGAGGACGGATTCTGACTTAACTTTCATTTCAACTGCTACATACTGTACTTATTTGGGGTCAGAGACTTAGACACTTCTGAAGCCAGATGCTCAGCATGGCAGCCAGGCTAAATGCCATTTTTATAGGAGGAAGTGATGGAAGCAGTTGTGTTTTTGCCATGGTGGATATCTTTTATTTCAGAGTTGAAGTCAATAAAAAACACTGTGCTTATTTTGGAGACGTGAGACTGGATTCCAGCCATGAAGTTACAGGTATTTTAAAAGCACTTGCTTGCCCTGATACCCAAAAAACAGCACAGTAGTATCCAGATAAAGAGCTGTGTTGAGAGGCCCCAACTCTGTGCAGCTTTCGATTTTACAGTTAAGTAATTTAAAGTAAACCCGTTATGGGGAAAAATGTTAGTTGACTAACTGTCATAATAATCCCATACTTCTAATAATTTATTTCACAGACCTTTCTCAGAAAAGCGTGCACACAACACTGTGATAATACTTGGGATCAATTCAACAAACTAAATCTGCACACATATAGGAAAGATCAGTTGAGTCAGCACATGTGTTTGCATTGTGTGCAGTGTGTATTGCAGGGTTGGAAACTATAGTAATCCCTCATTTAACAAATAAGGGTTCATCACTGTACTTTGTGTGTGTCTCCCCTCTTTTTGTACATTTGTTTTCCTTTCATCTATAAAACGTCCAATATTTTAAGTGAGAACATTGAATAAGTAAAATACCTTTATTGTATGCCCCTTTTGTGTCACAGGTAAAAAGCGTAAACAGGGAATAGTAGTAAAACATAATCTGATAAGTAAATAAAATAAAAAAGGTATATTTTAATCCATGTTTATAGACCACCAGTGGAAGACAACCACTTTTTAGTCCTCAACGGCCCCAACATCAGCCACTGCAGCCTGTGCAGACCACATTTTTCCAGAAATCATAATAAAGAACAATAAAAAAAATTTAATCTTAGGAACCTTATCTGAGGCAATGCAATATTGTCACCAAACTATTTCTATCCTGAATATAAAATAGAGAAATGAGAGTGACTTTAGTGGTGTCACACAATGAACTCTTTCTATCTCGTTCTATTGTAGCGTTGTAAAGATGAAAGTAGTAAATAAATACATTTAGTTAATAAAAACATGATAGCCCCAAAGTAAGAAACAGAAAGTAAAAAAATAGAAAGTTTTACATTTTGCTTTTTCTTAAATGGGAGAATTTAACTTATATTTGAATGTTGCAATCACAAAATAATAGACGTGGAGTTGATTTACTAATGGCAAATAGACTGCACACCTTGAAAGTGCAGTTGCACTTATTTTCCTTAGTAGGTGTAATGTGGTGAAGCTTAACTTTGTAAAGAATACCCACACGCAAGAAAAAAAAGACAAAAAACAGTTTTGCTTGCGCATGATTGGATGATGGAAATCAGCAGAGCTTTATCACATTCATTAAGCTCTGTGGAAAATTAGTGCAACTGCACTTGCAAAGTGCACCATCTATTCGCCTTTAGTAAATCATTCCCATGATGTCAGTATGTGCCACTCCTGCACACAGGGTCCATAGATAAAACCTTTCCTCTACATAGTGATTAATGTATATTTATATTTTAGGGCACATTAGGACCTTGGCATCTTGGTGCATTGCATTAATGTATGTATGTTAGCCCACGTTTTTATGCTGTGTATTGCATTAAGGCAGCCCACTTACATGAATTGGCTAGCACGACACCAAAATGTCGAAAAAATGGACATGCACCATTTTTGGCAGCAGAGTGCACCAAAACACAGAGTAGTGCGCTAACATGCATTGTAGTGTGCGATGTTTGTTGGAGCTTTAGTACATTGGGTTACCATTCAAAATGACTGGCACTGCAATGCGCTAAAAGGCATAACGTTTGTTAATGTAACGCGCACAGTTTTGTGCACATTGCTGAAATGCACTGGAGGGAGAAATTGTGTTTCAGCCTTAAATATATATTTTTCATCCCATCTGAAATCCATTCCTCAGTATATTTATATATGTACAGTATTTTATCATGAAAGTCAGTGCTTGCCAAATACAGCATCCCCCAACTTTCATTTATTACCAATACACCCTAATTTTAAATAAGACTACTACATACCTCTTTACATTTTAATAACTAAAGTTTCATACACATCTTTATTTAATATATTATTTATTGCTTATCTCAAAACTGTGATAAAAAGGGGGTACACATATCACTAGATGACACTTCTGCGCAGCATCAGTGGCTGTCTACCAATGGTGGCCTGTAGACATTGATTATTACCTTTTTCAATTTATTTAATCATCAGATTATGTTTTACTGCTCTTCTTGCCCATGATAAGAAAAATATTGCTGTACTTTATTATATTACATAAAATAATACTGCAATTTTTAATATACACACTTGAAGATAAAAAAAATCTGTTGAATGCAAAGCAAGATTTCTGTATTTTAGTATGACTTAAAAAGGCAGAAACTGCTTGCTAGAAAGGAAACACTTTTGCTGCCAGATACCCTTTAAGTCCATGTTTTCACTGCTGAGCAGTCAGAAATTGTAAATTGTTGGTTTATCTCTTTCTTTGAGGCTAAATACACATGGTCATTTTTTTTAGTCTTAGCTTAACAGCGATCATAAATATGGTATGGTAAGCAAACATTTACAAAGCATCAAGAGTTATCTTGACACCATATATCCGCTAGTTGATGAGTGCTGAATACATTCATCAGTGAAAGTCCATTCATTCATTTACTAAAACTGGAGAGTGAAAAATCTGATGCAGCTGTGCAAAGAAACCAATAAGCTTCCATGTTTTTTTTCTTTAAAGCTTAATTGAACAAGGTGAAGTTAGAAGCTGATTGGCTATCATGCACATCTGCACCAGATTTAGCATTCTCCAGTTTTAGTAAATCAACCCCAAAGTTAGCTAAGCACCTGTTTCAAGAAGCATTTAGCAAACTTTAGCAAATGTGTAGCTGACTTCAGCAGGCATCAGGACCAGGCCAGCGCGACCATAAGGCAGCATAGGCAACTGCCTTAGTGAGCTCAGCTATGGGGGCGGTAAAATCCACCTGTGAAGAAAGACAACGCTGCATGTATCTGATTCTGTGCACAATTTGCCCCCTCTATCACCTGTATCTTGACTTTTCTCCTCCCCCACATCTCTGGCTCCTTTTCTCCAGCGCTGGCTTTCAGCCTGTTTTGCCAGTGCAGCAAGGGCTCCCTACTGGGTGAGCGTGCTCCCCTGTGGGGACTCCGCTACATCCCCTGCCTGCATTACAGCCCTGGTCTCAGCAGCGAGAACAAAGGGGAGAAAGCAGACTAGGGGCAAAGAGCAGCCGGTTGGAAGCACGGCATAATACGGGGAACCGGGGTGGGTCGGATGCAGTGGAAGCCCTACATGTCCTGACTTGCTGCAATTTCCCCTTCCTCCTCTTCTAGGACTGTGGGGAATCTGTTATGGGAGGACAGACAGCAGTGCTGCTCTCCTGCAGGTGAGGCCATGGATTGCAGTGTATTGTATACAGTGAGGAAGAATATGGAGGGGTATGTACAGTGAGGAACATATGTGAGGGGGATCTACAGTGGGGAACATATGTGAGGGGGGGAGTGTATAGTGGGAAGCAGATATGTATAGGGGGTGTATAGTGGGGAGTAGATAAGCATGGGGGTGTATTGTGGGGAACATATGTGTAGCGGGGGTATACAGTGGGGAACATATGTGCGGGGAGCAGATATACATGGGAGGTGTATAGTTGGGAACATATATATGTATATGCAGAGGGGGGGTGTACAGTGGGAAATGTGTACAGTGGGGACCATATGTGCAGGGGGGTGTACAGTGTTAATTACATGTGCATGGCGATACACAGGGGAGGATGTAGGAAGTACAGTGGGCAACTGGTTTATAGGGGGATACAGTGATGACCAGGTGAGCAAGGTGGTACAGCAGCAGAGCAGGTGTGCAGGGGACTATGGTGGTGCAGAAAATGGGGTGATCTGCGGCCTGAAGGTGCAGGAATTGGGGTGATCTGGGGTCTAAATAATAACATGTTTTGTGTGTGTACCACTTAAAAGATAATTTTGTAAAAGTTCATCTTCCAAAAAAAAAAAAAAATAATGAATGCAAATTTTTTTGCAGGTAAAAAAAAATGTGCATTTATCTTTTTTTTTTTATTAGGACCCTGTAGAGCATTGCACCCATGATCAGCAGATCTCGGGAGCGATCTCATGCTCCTGCAGACTATCAGTGTATCTGTCTGCTCGTACCATGTACAGGCAGGCAGTTACACAATGAAAGCAAGAATCAATGAAATAACTCAGCACTCAACAGTGCGATGGTAGTTCATTAAGAACTACAAGCTGACATCCGCAAAGGATGTTGGTACTTGTAATTCTCCCATTCACAGAACTTTTTTTTTCTTAAATCATGACAGCGGGTGTGGGGAGAGGATCCCTGGCCTGCTGTCACAACAGAGGATCAGGGGGTGCGGGGCTGCTGCAACAGTGACATGTTACCCCAACCATAGACCAAGTGGGAACAGTTCGCAGTAGTGGGGGGGGGGGGCAGTAAAATACACCTTCGCCTAAGTAGATAAAAATCCTTGCACCGGCCCTGATCAGGACATAGGCTGATCTTTGCATATGCATATTAATGTCTGCTGAAACTAACTTAATGTTAGCTAAACATAATGGGGGTGATTTATGAAAGGAGTAAAGAATGTTGACTGAGTAAACCAAATGTTGACCAAGCTCTGTAAATATGTTGATGCTGTAATAGCCTGAATCTATTAATCAATTCATAGCAATAATCTAGATTTTTTTTTTAATTCTCCTCATACGTGACCCATTTGCCTTCAGTAAATAAACCCTATTGCTCATGAGACTAACCTTTACATGCTAAATTGGGAAAAAAATGCCCATCTATAGGTAGCCTTCAAATCTCTTACACTATAGCAGAAAGCCTTATAGGTTCAGCAGGTCTCAGATTTTTTGTTTTGTACTTAAACTATTTTGGCAATTATTCAAAATGATCATGGTTAGAATTAAATAAACACTAAAATGTAACATTAATCTGAACATTGATAGCCGCAGTGAAAACATACTGCTTTATCTAATTGACTTGTTGAATTTTTAAGCACCCTTTTCTAAATGAAAGATGTATTTTAAGTTAAAAAAAAAAAAAAGACAATCTTTACAGTCTAAGCAGTATCTGATGTAATTTAGGACTCTGCATTTGGCCTTTACTACCACTAGCACATGTAGCATTTGTATTTGCAGAAATAAATGAAAAAAAAAAAAAGCAGCCATGATATGTTAACAGTACCAAAGCACCAGAGTGGGAAAACAATGCAGTGTTTTAATTCATTTTTTTTTCAGGTTTCTTATTGGAAATTATGTAGCCAAAAGTGATTTAACAAAGAGGAAATAAACCTGAGTGATTTTGTTTTTAAAATATATTGTACCAACATCAAATGTAATGCAGTAATAACATACAAATTGTAAAATAACTTAAGAGCACACTGAAAAAAATGGAATATATAAATAGCTTGTTTTCATGGAGAACAAATAGTTACAAAGCCCGCCCATCAAAGTTCATTTAAAGGAGAGCTTTCCCCCCCACCCTCCCACCTAAACAGGTCACCTTTTAGTGTCCAGAAATCTCCAAATCATGTTTGCTAGCAAACTGCAATCACAATCGCCACGTCCACATTAAATATCTATATGTATTCAAAATAAAGGTCACACGATACTGGAATAGAATACACCTCTCATGAAATTAAAATGCTAACAAGGAACTATCGATTCACAATGTAACCAAAATAAATTTTGTTCATGTATATTAACATATTTTACATGTAGCCAATGGCTAGCATGAGATGTGCATTAAATATTATCTTTAATACAGTACACTCCTGGCCAATGCTATGTGAAAATATATCTCCACTTAGAATTGTATGTGCTAATGTGTTAAGGAGATAGAAAAAAAAGAAACAGTCTGTTCACTTTTTAAATACCAAATCTTCGCCATTGTATGTACATTTGACAAGAAATGCTTTGGAAGAACTTCTGTCACATAAAGGGTTAAATAAGAAATATATAGGTCATTTGATTTCCTATTGTTTTATGTGAATGGGTTGATAAATTCAAGGAAGAGGATTTTTTTTTTGTTTGTTGCTTACTTATGTAGCACATTCTATTAAAATTGAGGATGAAGTGCAAGGGAGATCATGAAATGTGGAAACATGCAAACCAGGAATCTTGAGCAGAATCACCTGTACAATTTGCCAATAGAAATCAGCAAAGAAATAGTCTTTATTTAACTCTAGTCATTCTTCCAGAAGTGTTGGCGAATCCAGAAGACAATGCACAAGGAGGCCCGCCTCGCTTGTCATGATTTCTTGTATTAAAGTGAACTTTGCACAAAAGGGTCAGTGTCAAAACCTGGGAATGTCCAAACATATTCCCTCCCCATAATAGATCACATCTATTTTTTTTTTTTTACCCCCATCATCCACTTTATTCTCTGCTTCCTTTTCAAGTGCTGTAGCAAAAAATGTGTGCTGAGTTCCCCATCCCTATTATAGCACACACACACATCAGCATAAAAAAATTCTAATTTATAGATCATTTACCAAATATAATTAGCACTCTGTCTCTGTGGTCTGTCCTTGTATAGAGCTTCTTTGTAGCCATATTGGTCCCCGAACGTGGAAGGTATTTCATAGGTAGTAATACCATTTAGAGGACCAATGTCTCAGTTTCAAGAAAAAAGGTTCCTGTTGCAAACAATTTCACGACTGCAGAAGCTTCGGCAACAGTTTTTAGGTCTTTTTTGGATTCCTTGTAGACTTGTAAAAGACAGAGGATTTTGGTTGGGTCTGAGACTCCAGGCCATAAATAAAGAGCTAAGAAAAAGACAGAGGATTTTGGTTGGGTCTGAGACTCCAGGCCATAAATAAAGAGCTAAGGATAATGTCTATGGACCCCAAAGTCTTGAGGCCCGAGCATTGCTAGTCACAGCCCCAGGGCAGCTGCATGTTTTTTGGCTTTGAGTCTGAGGTCTGCAATGCTTGAGTTCTTGCTGGACGTTTTGGCTGCTGCAGCTGCAGCCACTACTGACGCAGCCGTTGCTGTTTCTGCTGCTAGTGTTGCCAGTGGAAGACCAAAGGGTGGAGCAGGGAACATCATATACGGAGCATGTGCTGTCAGATGAGGGTGGAGGTGGTGATGAGCATGTGCCACTGCACTGTCCAGCTGCAACTGTGCCTGAACCTGGAAGGACAAGGATGGCACGTTGCAATGACTATCCTACAAATAGTATTGCAGGCAAGCAGGCAAGAGCCACAAGAAAGAAAAAAAAATAACAACAATCCATTAACACAACCACAATCTATCAGATATACATGCAGAATAATTTGTTAACCCATTGCAGCCATAGAGTCTGTCAAAACTATAATCTGTCGCTTGCTTTTGATCCATCAAGAAAAGAAAATGATTAAAGTCTCTTTTAAGGATAGGCACCAGATTCAATAAACTTTAACTATATATATATATATATATAAAATTATTATTATTATTATTATTAATATTATTATTATTTTTTTTGTAGTGAGGATGTGCTCAGTTTTATTAAGTAAAGGGAGTTGCTATTCTTACATCAGACACTTATGTATTTCAAGGAGATCTGAGACTTTTCATATACCACATAATTACTTGGTTTTTATTATTATTATTATTATTATTATTATTATTATTATTATTATTATTATTATTACTATTATTTTTTAAGTCATCAAGCAAAATGGTTATACTAATATGTGCAGGCAGGGCTGCTATAATTTAAATACTGTAACTGCTATATGCTTGATATTATTGGTTGAACTGGATGGACTTGTACCTTTTTTCAACCTGACTATGTAACTATGAGCATATATTTAAAAAAGCATTGCTAATGGGTGAAGGAAAATAAACATTCTAAATATTGAACACTTTAAAATGAGTATTATTATTTATAATATGTATAAATATATTGGGGAAATCAAATAAATGTGTGTTGTTTTTTTTCCTCAATAAATTTGTGTTTTAAAATGATTATGGTCCTGGCAATTTTACAATAAGCTAATCAAACCATATCCTTAAAAAAATAAACAAAAAACCCTCAAAATCTGACAAAGGATACAATTCTTGTATGGAATAAATGATATTAAAAAAAATGTGAAAAAAAAATAGCAAAATCTGTTTTTTTTTCCCTCTGTCTCTAGGCTAGATAGCAAACAAACACTCTTGACATACATAAGGATTGATTGTGTGAAATAGACTTCTGGCTAAAATCAAAAATAAGAGCACTAACAGTAAAAAGAATAGATTTAGAAGCAATTGATGGTTTTGAGCTGTCAGCTGTCAGGGAGTAGGAGTGGGGCTACAGCTCAGGTAAGTGGTCAGGGCAAGTGGTTTACAAGGGAAGTTTGCTATGTGTCCTGACATTGAAGCTTTGGATTAATATACACATCCTCCTTGGTGGGGAGAAATGAAATGATGTCATTGTCTTTATAAAGGAGCCTCGTGTACACAGAGTACTCACATGATTAAATATTAATAAGCATGCTTTCAATGCAGTCATTACATAAACAGTGAATGAGTAGTTGTCAGCCCTCTCCTTCCTCTCTGAGTCTGTCCTGCTATGGCTGCTCCCACATTTATTTTAGATTTCTGCTGATCCCTTTCTCTGATGATGAGCAAACAAAAAGCATGCAATGATTTAGCAATCAAACAGAGTTGGCTAGGATGTACTTGCCTGCTGAAATGGCATCCTCAAAGCGCCCACGTTGACATAAGGTGCTACACGACAAGCTTCAAATTGGCTGCCTGCTCCGATAAGAACCCCTGCGAATATCAGAGGGATGGAGATGAGATGTGGAGAACAGGTAGCTCATGTACCGGCAAAGGTCTCTTGTGATAACACAGCCCCTGCCCTTTTCATTCTACTGACAGTACATGTGTTGAACAGGATGACATTGATCCAGCGCCTGGCTGTGATGGGCTGTCGGCGCACACAGAGGGTGAATGCGTTCCCAACGCCCAAACGCTGCGTTCACACTGCGCTAACCCACCCACCGCTCTCTCCACTCCACACAACCAGAGACAGCCAACTACAACCATGCCATAATATGTGAGCGGTTTATAACATTTCCACTGTACCTTTATGTAGCTGGTTTTCCTGCTTCCTGCATTTCGCTCTTCGGTTTTGAAACCAGACCTATATACAAATAAAAAGATGTCATCTGTATTTTTAATAGAACGATTTCAATGTATAATTGAAGTATTGGGAACACCGGATGGTTATATAGCCTCCCTAGTGGTGCCCATGCATTCTGGCTGGCAGTGAAATAAGCCCTCCATGTCATATCACTCTATAATATTTACGTTGTATTATATGTCTCTTTATCATTTCCAGTGTATTATATGACTTTATCATATCTCTTTCATTTGCACTGTATGTTTGGATTATTACGAACACACAGTTTGGGTATATGTACCCTTTGTAGTGCCCATGTATTCTGGCTGGCAATGCAATGAGCTCTTTCGGTTATATCACCCTATAAAATGTGAAATGCATCATATCACCTATTCTATATAATTTACAATTAGGTTTATTTATTAAAGCTGGAGAGTGCAAACTTAGGCATAGAAACCAATCAGCTTCCAGATTTTATTGCCAAAGCTTAATTGAGCAAGCTGAGGATAGAAGCTGATTGGTTTCTGTGCAGAAGTGAGCCTGGTTTTGCACTCTCGAGTTTTAGTAAATAAATCCAAATGTGCCATATCACTATAGTTTACAACTCATCATAATTCAATCGTTTAGATTTTTATAATTGGATTATTAGGAACGCACACTTTGGTTATAGCTACCCTCTTGGGTGCCCATGTTTTTTGGCTGGCAGTGCATTGAGCCCTCATGAGATCATGACACTCTATAAAATGTATATATTTTTTTTACATCACTGTATAATTTTTATAATTGGTTATATCGCTATAATTTAAATTGTATGACTGAAATATAGGGAACACACAGTTTAGGTATATGTACCCTTCGTAGTGCCCATGTAATCTGGTTGGCAGTGCAACGAGCCCTCTACATCATAACACTCTATATACCATTCACAATTTTTCCTATCACTGTATAGAATTTACAATTATTCATACCTCTATCATTTCTAATGTATAACTGATTTATTGGGAACACACACGTTTATGTATATGTACCCTTCAGTGGTGCCCATGTAATATGGTTGGCAGTCCAATGAGCCCTCTAGATCATAACACTCTATATCATTTACAATTTTTCCTATCACTGTATAGAATTTACAATTATTCATACTTCTATCATTTATCGTATAGAACGTATGTATTGGGTACACACCGTTGTACCCTTCGTGGTGCCCATGTATTCTGGTTGGCAGTGCAATGAGCCCTCTAGATCATAACACTATAACATTTACATTTTTTCCTATCCCTCTATAGAATTTACAATTGATTATATATCTATAATTTATCATGTAGAACGGAATTATTGGGAATTCACAGTTTAATTACCCTTCGCAGTGCCCATGTGTTCTAGCTGCCAATGCAGCGGTCATATCACGCTATATAAATTGCAAGGTATACTTCATGTACTATGGATAGTGCCCATGTATCCTGGCTGGCAGTGCAATGAGCCCTCTCGGTCAAATCAGCCTACACAGGGCATTTAATGAGCGCCGAATTTGGGATAATTACATGTCATAAAAGCATCGCTACAAAGAAGTTTAGTCTGCTCCTCTGTGCATTAAACAATAAAACACGCCGCATAATTGTCTCATTATTATGATAATCCCATTGGCTCCCTCAGAGAAAAGTCTGAACATCTGATCTAAAAAAATCATCCCAGAGAAAATTACAAAAGGAAAAAATCATGTGCTGGGGAAGAATACAACTTTGTAAACTGCTAGATGCTGGGAAGCAGAGATCACAAATATCTGCTTGTGTATAAGGACAAGAGATGGGAGTTAGCAGTAGTAATAGTAATACTAATAATTCCAATACAAAGGTAGTAGTAGTAAACATGCATAATAATAATAACAAGAATATTAACAGCAGCAAAGTAGTAGTAATAGTCACAGCGGCAGTAATAATAGTAAGATTATTATCATTATTAATATTATTATCATCATCATCATTATTATTATAAAAAATGACTATTATTATTATTATTATTATTATAAAAATTATTATTATTATTATTATAAAAATGACTATTATCATTATCATTATTATTATTATAAAAATGACTATTATCATTATCATTATTATTATTATTATTATTATTATAAAATGACTATTATCATTATTATTAATAATGTTGCGGTTAAAAAAAAAACATCCTTTCAAAAAGGACAGCAAAACAAAACTTAAAACGGTACCGCTCTTTTGTCACATAGATGGAATTATCATAGCAAGTAGAATATTTGAAAAATATTTTATCTACCTATATAGTGAAATGATTCCATTCATCGACATGTTTCTATCCATTCGATGTCATGCATTTAATAATTATGAAATAAATAAAGAAGAGGTACGTTTGTTAGGAAGGCTGGGTTGTCTAGTTATGTCCCATAAGAGAGCTCATGTCACCCCAGCAGAGTTCAGGGCACATTCAGGGCAGACGGAGACCCTTTACAGAAAGGATTGTACATAGGAAATAATTGCACATTTGTAGGCATGAATTACACTGATCTTAAAAAAAATTGCGTATTGAAAACTAAAGATTTTCATGATCACAAACGAATTTTCTAGTATATTGTTCTTTTAAGAAGAATGTGGCATTGCATCACTGAATCCTCATAAATACCAAAGTGATCTGCTTTCACATATCTATTAGCAAACAACAAATAATTGGGTGCTATTTATTTCCTAGTATTCTGAGAATTTCTTTGATCTAGGGAGGCTCCTCTGATCATTGGAATGGAAATACCGGGATAGAGGCAAATGACAATGCTTACAATAAATGGACCTGTGCTGCAAATGGAAATTGGTAATGGAAATACAATGATGTGAATGGAGGTAGGCAAGCCTTGCTTCCAGGGCTGACAGGGAGGTAGACATAGGCTCAGGATTTAAATGGGGGAAGTAAGATTTGTTCCCCAGCTATTAGGGAGAGGAAGACATGGGTTACCAACTGAATGGGAGAGGCATTTTTTTTAGAGGTGGCATGGAAATAAGGGCTCAACAGTGAGGTAGGTTCCCAGGGATGGTAGGTAAATAAGGACTTGTGGTTTAAATGAGGAGAAGTAATGGCTTGTTCCCAGAGCTAACAGTGAGGTAGGTTCCCATGGATGGTAGGTAAATAAGGGCTTGTGGTTTAAATGAGGAGAAGTAATGGCTTGTTCCCAGAGCTAACAGTGAGGTAGGTTCCCAGTGATGGTAGGTAAATAAGGACTTGTGGTTTAAATGAGGAGAAGTAATGGCTTGTTCCCAGAGCTAACAGTGAGGTAGGTTCCCAGGGTTGGCAGGTAAATAAGGGCTCATGGTTTAAATGGGGAGAAGTAAGGGCTTGTTCCCAGAGCTAACAGTAGGGTAGGTTCCCAGGGATGGCAGGTAAATAGGGGCTCATGATTTAAATGGGGAGAAGGGTTTGTTCCCAGGATTATCAGTGACAGGAAGACATAGGCTTATGATCTGATTGGGGGAAGCAAGGCATGTTCCTGGGGCTATCAGGGAAGCTCAATATCTGAAAGGGAAGGGGGGATAAGCCTTGCTCCCAGGGCCAGCAGTGACAGGACATGGGCTCATGATCTCAATGGGGGAAGGAAGCCTTGTTCCCAGGACTAGAAGTGACAGACAAGGATTCTTGATCTGAATGAGGGGAATTAAACCTTGCTCACAGTGCTAGCAGTGACAGGTAGGCATGGGTCCTTAAATTTGAATTGGGGAAAGCAAGCCTTGTCCCTAATAGACATGTGCCATTGATCTAAAATGGGGAATTAACCCTTGTTCCTAGTAGATATGGGTCCTTGATCTAAATGGGGAATTAACCCTTGTTCCTAGTAGACATGGGTCCTTGATCTAAATGGGGAATTAACCCTTGTTCCTAGTAGACATGATGGGTCCTTGATCTGAATAGGGAAATGTAGTGCTAGCAGTGACAGGTGGGCTCATTGGGTAGGCCAGTAGATAGTACCTGTACTCTGGCCTCTGACAGCCCCAGCCTCTGGCTCAGCTCTTCCCTCATGAAGGCATCAGGGTAGTGGGTCTCATCAAAGAGCCTTTCAAGTTCGTTTAGTTGCTCCAAAGTGAAATTAGTCCGGCTTCTTCTCTGCTTGATTTTAGTCTGGCCTTCTTCTTCCAGCATCTTCAGGTCCTCCTTCCGTTCCTTCATGTCTGGGGACACTGCACACAAGAGAAACTGGTGAGCCCTTCTGTCACTGAAGCCAGGTGACAACTCTGACTACAAGAGAATTCTCTTCCCTTTGATATAAACACAGCTACTATTGTGGATTGCAAGCCTCCAGATTCCTGTACTTATAGCTATCCCAGAATCATCAATTACTTGCAGATAATCAGTACATCCAAACAGCACATAAGCTAACAGATTATGCACTCAATAAATGACAATCAGCATGACTAGATCATTGCAAGGGTTATAGAGTGAGAAACTGCAATCCAACCCACCTATAGAAAGTAACATCCTACATCACACTTCACTGGGCTGAGAGGCAATGCAGACACCTACCCCAACAGACAGACAGAAGGCCAAGTACACTACACTAAATCTACCTATAACTACCCCCATGTCATAAGGTCAGGAATGCTGAAATGAATTTACACAACTACCCCCATGCAATAAGGACAGGTACTCTAAATTTAATCTACACAGCTACCCCCATGTCATAAAGCCAGGTACTCTAAACATAATCTACACAACCACCCCCATGCCATAAGGCCAGGTATACTGAAAATGAATCTACACAACTACCCCCATGCACTAAGGCCAGGTACACTAAACTGAATTTACAAAACTACCCCCATGTACAAAGGCCAGGCACACTAAACCTAATCTACACAGCTACCCCATGCACTAAGGCCAGGTACACTAAACATAATCTACACAGCTACCTCCATGTCAAATGGCTGTGTCATAAGACCAGGCATGCTGAATTTACAGAACTACCCCATGACCCATGTCATAAGGTCTGGTATACTGAAACTGAAACTACACAATTTTCCCCATGCCATAAGGCTACTGATTCTGAATCTAAAAAACTACCCCCATGTCATAAAATCATGTATACTGAATCTACACAATTACCCCCATGGCATAACGCCAGATATTCTGAATCTACACAACTATCCCCATTCCCATAAGATCATATCTACTGATTCTGAATCTACACAACTACCTCCATGCCATGAGGCCAGGTTTGCTGAAACTAGATCTAGACAGAATATTCCCACACAAGGCAGGTTAGTATCCCATAATTAAATCAAGCTTCTCTTCTTGCAACTATGACCATTCCCCCCATACAAGCCAGCCAGTTATTGGATTGACACTACTAACTAAATGCATACAAGAGGGACAGAGGGGTCTAAATTAAATCTGGATCACTGTGCTCATGCAAGATGGTCAGTCACTCTAAGCGAATCTCCCCAGAGAACCAGTATATTACTACACATCATACTAGTCATTGCACTTGAACATAAGGAGAGAGCGCTGGGGAGCCTGGAGGAGGCAGCGCAGTGTGCAGGGTGGCAGCGCAGTATGGAGGGTGGCAGCGCAGTGTGCAGGGTGGCAGCGCAGTATGGAGGGTGGCAGCGCAGTATAGAGGGTGGCAGCGCAGTGTGCAGGGTGGCAGCGCAGTATGGAGGGTGGCAGCGCAGTATGGAGGGTGGCAGCGCAGTGTGCAGGGTGGCAGCGGGCAGTGATCGGACACGTGGAGCAGCGTCTATCCTGCAGCCTGGGAGCACTGCCCGGACGTGTGCTGCTCATCGCTGGGCACATTTGTTTAGGAAATGATTTCCTGGAGACGCTGCAAGCCCAGTTCCGATATGCCAACGAATTCTTATATGAACAAAGGTCTGAGATAAACAGATCCACTGATTACATCCGCACATTCTACCATGCCCGTGCAGACATTCAAATAACACGCTGCTCCTCCTATTTGATTATGGAAATCTTCCTATTATTCATGTCTATGTACTTATGTATTATGTGTTCCTCTTATCATTGAGTTGATGTAGTAAATATCCGAATATATATATAGACACACTATCAGTTCTAAAAGGAATCACTGAATATATGTGTTATATATTGATCAATGCATGGAGCTGTGTAACTATTTACTACGAGAAAACATTTGTATACTATCGAATTTTATAAGCAATTATTGAATATCTGCTTACTCATAAATTATCAGTACTTGGATAATCATTTCATTTGCACTTTACACATTCATTATTGGTGTTTATATACATGTATATGTGAATATATTTACTATGTCTATATTCAATTCTTTAGGTAATAATTAAAAGGTGTTTTTAGTTCTGTGCAAATATTGTATATATATATATATATATATATATATATATATATATATATATATATATATATATCCCACTTATCTAAGTAAATAAATGTATACTTTATATGTTAATTATCAGTATTTGAGTAAATATGAATTGTAATTGAATGCTGATATTATAATTATATATACTAACAATTATACATGTAAAATGTACCTTTCTTACAAACTGACAATTATGATGAAATCATTTTTGTTACAAATCCTCGCATTGTAATGCTTGATTCTGTATGCGATAATAGCAGTGAATTGATAGGCAGAATAAATAGTATTTTGAAAATATAATACTCATTTCACACAGCTTTGACACAGGGATAAAGTATGTTTATTTTAGCCATGTGACTGTCATTTCCAAACCTCACTGGACTCAGCAAATGCCATTTTTTCTAAAATTAAGCCTCCTTATCCTGGAGTGTTAGCTCTGTGTACTGAGCCTATAGACTGAACTCAGTAATGGATGCGCTAATTATGGAGAGTAGCAATGAAGTGTATCTGGTTAGTAGGCATCCTTCAATAGCTTGATGGCTGTCAGCAGTGGGTAGTATTCCTTTTTACAGCCCACATCCGCAGGACAGGAGAAACATTATTATCGTGTTACTAATAGAATTAAAGTTCACTTGTGGTCAGAAGTGTGCTGGGGGCTCTCTCTTCTGATCAATGAGGGTGGGGGGAGGGGGAAGACCCTACATCTAGTGCCCCTGTGACCCTGATAATGGTGGATTGCATTGATTTCACTCCACTTGTAACTGGTGCTCGCCTGTAGAAAAGTCCTGTATTAGTAATATGACTGAGGGCTGTGTGTAAAGTGCACTCTGTGGACATGTGTGTACAAAGCCTTGCATCGCTGCCCCTCTCTGCACATATGGCATAGTAAATAATGCATGCGGTGGATCTCATGCTTCAGACCATGTGTTGTTTTGTAATGGATGCTGTGGTCAATCTGTGTGTTCCTTTGGGTAACTTTTTATTACAAGTAATATAGATACCTGTGTATGTGGTGTGTGTCAGATTGTCTATCCATCTATCCATCCATCCATCTATCTATCGATCTATATTAGATGGATCGATAGATAGATAGATAGATAGATAGATAGATAGATAGATAGATAGATAGATAGATAGATAGATATCAGAACCTACATAGTAGATAACTTAATCACATGTAATATACATATATATATATATATATTTCAGAATCTACATAGTGGATGTGGATAACTTCATTACAAGTATTGTATATATATATATATCTATATATACATTCACACATGCATATCTATATCAGAACCTACATAGTAGATGTGGATAACTTTATTACAAGAATATTATATATATGTATATATATATATATATATATATATATATATCAGAACCTAGTAGATGTGGACAACTTAATTACAATTATACTGTGTTCATATGTAGATAAATAGATATCAGAACCTACATAGGATGTGGATAACTTCATTACATATATATATATATATATATATATATACATATCTATATTAGAACCTACATAGTAGATGTGGATAACTTCATTAAAAGTGTACTGTGTTCATATGTAAATAAATAGATGAACCTATATAGTAGATGTGGATAACTTCATTACAAGCATTATATATCTATTTATATATATCTTACATATCTATATCAGAACCCACATAGTAGATGTGGATCAGAACCTATACAGTGAATGTGGATCACTCCATTACATGTGTAATATATATATATTTGAAACCTATATAGTGGATAACTGCATTACAAGTGTAATATATATATATATATATTAGAACCTATATAGTGGATAACTGCATTACAAGTGTAATATATATATATATATTAGAACCTATATAGTGGATAACTGCATTACAGGTGTAATATATATATTAGAACCTATATAGTGGATAACTGCATTACATATATATATATATAGATATAGATAGATAGATAGATATTTGCTGGATGGTATATAATAATAGTATTATTGATAAAACATGTTAGCTAGAAGTCATGGGTGATGGTGCATTGGAATAAAGAGAAGTGTACATGTAGTTACCCTCAGTAAGTTTGGGGCTCCCCGGGTCCCTGATCCTGCTGTCGGCGGTCAGTTCGAGCTCCAGGACCGGCGATCTGGTCCCTCCTCCGCCTCCTCCTCCTCCGCCACCCCCTCCTACCCCCCTGGCCATCGGTATCCCGTCCTCCCGGGCACCATCCCCGCCGCAGCCGGGCTCCTTCCCCCGGGCCGGGCCGCTCTCCAGCACCTCCCGGTAAGTGATCATCTCTTTTTTCTCCTTTATCTTGTGATCAAACGATTTGGACACAAAAGCAGTAAGTTCTTCCATGACCGCGGATGTAATAACCTGGCAGCTCTTCCTTCCAGGCTCCCTGAAAAGCTCAATCAGAAGACATCAATGGGGGCTGAGCAGACAGAAAACCCCACTCAATCTCCCCTCGTTAGAGATCTTTGTCAATTCTTCCTGCTAAGAGTTTCACATCAGATAGGGATGTGCTATTGAAGTCGCAGTATTTATACTTTGCAAAGCCTGCCCCTTGTTCTCAGCAAATTACCTCCCCTTGGAAGTAGGAGAAGAATCCCCCCTTTCTCCCTTGTAGCATCCTAGCAGCAGCAGTGGCAGATCACTGGAGCCCTACAGGTTCCCAGATCATTTGTGGTCAGGTTGCTATTGGCCATTAATCCCCCGGATTGACAAGAAGCCCTAATTAATTTAGTTAAAGCCTTGCTGTGTGCAGGGCTGCATGAGGAGACACAGGGGAGATGGGCAGGATCAGGGAGGGGCCATAGGCAAAAAAAACCCTGGCATGTGTCAGGGGAGCAAGCCCTCACCTCTATGGGGTCCCTTGCCTATTAGATGGCCTTATCTTCTCCATTAACCCATCAGCAGCCGACATCAGGGTTCCCTTTAACCAGTGCGGGGCAAAGGCCAGTCATTGGAAATAATCAGCCTAGCATGCAAACTTTGTATTCAGCCAATGACATCATTGATTGGGAAATGAATGCTGTGTTCCTGGGTTTTTTATTTATTTCATTCTGATCGATCAGTGTGCTCCTGGCTTGACACCTTTAAAATGAATAGGATTGTTGTTATAATTATTATGGAGCAATAAGGACACCGTGAATTATATTATCTACAATACATGCTGTGTGTCGGCTGATACAAGAAAAAAAAAAAGGAAATAATTACAATATCCATTGCAGATTAATTGTAGAAAGGCGTTCATGTCGGCGCTGCTAATATTAATACGAATTTGACAGTAATATAGTAATGGCTGTGCTTTGGCTGGGAGGTGCTGCTGGCATTAAATAATCCTTCCACTCCAATAAAGTCATTGCCATTTATTCTTCATTTGGCTCACTCATCTGCTAATATGTACATTTCACAAATGCTAATCTTATACATTTAATACACCGTGCATGGTTAGCTTAGCAATTCCCATCTGCCCATTATTTTCTTTTTTTATTATTATTTATTGATTCCCCGAATTCTGATCTTTGTATAAGAAGTGTATCCATGTCCAATAACACAATTCTCAATACTTGACTGATGAATCAATTAAGCGGGACTCAGTGCCAGACCGTTACTG
>BLSH010552316.1:2951818-2962647 GCA_018402905.1 Glandirana rugosa | reverse complement strand
CACAATCTCCTCCTCACACGGTTGAACTGAAGGACCCATGCGGATAGTGCAGATTGGGGCTAGGCATAGGATGGCACCCCCTAAGTGACAGAACACTACCCCTGAATAGTGCAGATTGGGGATAGACATAGGATGGCACCTTCCTCAGTGACAGGACACTACCCCTGAATAGTGCAGATCGGGGATAGACATATGATGGCACCCCATCTGTGACAGAACACTACCCATGAATAGTGCAGATCGGGGATAGACATAGGATGGCACCCCCTCAGTGACAGAACACTACCCCTGAATAGTGCAGATTGGGGATAGACATAGGATGGCACCTTCCTCGGTGACAGCACACTACCCCTGAATAGTGCAGATTGGGGATAGACATAGGATGGCACCTTCCTCAGTGACAGCACACTGTACCCAGGATGAGAACTGAGTAGGGACACGCATAGCTGGCCACCCTCCTCAATGACAGGCGTACCCAGGAAGTCAAGTTGGCACACTCCTCCTCTAACACCTTCTCCTACCAATGAAATACAAAAGATCAATATGATCATAGTTCACAAGAGTAAATCCAATCAAGATAAATCAATCTCTTCATTACTGTACCAATATTAAATACTGTACATACAGGTCCGGTTATTTAGCAGGACGTCAGCTCCACCTTACACTTTAGGAAGTTTGCTATATCTACATAAAGAATGTAGGAATGATTTTATCAAAGACAATTATAGATCAGGACAATAGAAAGATCCGAGCATCGATGTATGTGACACACATGGCGTTCATTTAGAAGAATTTCACCGAATCGTGCAAAAAAGTTGCCGCATTTTTGTCCAAACAATGCTACAAAAAACAACTTCAGCAAATATTATAATCATAATAATAAAAATACTACTAATCATAATTAATAATAATTGCTGAAGGGCGCGCGGGTGCGCATATAACTAATTGATAAGAGACAAGCATCATTACAAAGGGGGGGGGGGGCTGTTCTAAAGAGCTTGCAATCCAAGTTAATGTTCTTGACCAGTACTGTGAAGCAGGCACAAATAACGATGTAATATAGTATAGTGACAGAAATATCATAGGGGGCAGGGAGCAGAGGCAAGAGGGGTCATTTCCAGACACTGTTCCAATTTTACAAATGATCAAAATTGGTGGTTATACATATTACATGACACACCATACAGTATACACACATATGTACTTGGGGAATTTACACAAACACTACTACATAGTACTAAATACTGTACAAGAGCCAACACCCCCTGCACTGGAATACATTGTACACCACAGTTACAGTATATACACATTTATACTTTAGGCACTTACACATACCACTACACAGTGTTATATATTATACAAAAAAAAGGACTGTAAGGACCACCATCCCCTGTACTGGAATACATTGCACACCACAGTCACTTCAGTACACACACATTTATACTTTAGGAACTTACACACACCACTACATAGTATTATATAAATGATTGTATTCTGTGCATACATACACTGTACAGGGCGAGCACACACTATACTGGAATACATTGTACAGCAAGTATACCATTTATTCCAGCTCAGTGGATATAGATTCATTTCAACCAATGAAGATATTACTTTATATCCCCAGCACAGCAGAGTCTTCCTAAAACAGAAGATAATCTCTTGTCTCACCTTCCCCAAAAAGTTTTATTTCTTTCTCTAGGACAGTATATACAGAAACCTACCATTATATAGATATGCATTGTGTGTACAGATGTCCCAGGCTTGGAACAGAAGGCTACACAACATTGGGCTGTATAATGTGATATAAAGCAGAGCTTCTGAATGCACAGAGGACCGGAGGGGATAAAGGATAGATTTGCAGCTGCTAGCTTTAGAGTAAATCCCTATATATATTCCTAATATACTGTCTATAATACTATATAAAATATCTATATATACACTATACATTACAACATCCTATATATAATACAGTATAAAATCCGTATATATACTGTCTATAAGTCTATAATTCCTATATATAATCCTAATATACTATATCATTTTTTTATATATACTACAGTATATATATATATATATAAAATGTCAATATATATATATATATATATATATATTACTAAATAAAATCCCTATATATACTATATAATCCAAATATACATAACACAATATAAAATCACTATATATAATCCCAATATTTGTAATACTATATAAAATCCCTACTTATATTCCAAGTATATATATAACATATAACATCCATATATATATATTCTATATATAATAAAGATAGAGTATATATCATACTGTATAAAATCCTTATATATACAATCCCTATAACCCCAATATATATATATGTAATCCTTCTCATTTTGATGGGGTTTGTGATGGAGTGGAGACATGTGGGTACCCTCTGCTGTACTTTGCACTCTCTATTTGGTCTCTTCTGACCCACCTTATCTGACTTATATGACTCTTTGTCTCTAAGTGATATTAAAATCAAAGGCAAACATTTATTATATTGCAGCTCACTAATTCTTGGATGTGATGGGTGTATTCTTTCTTTCTTTCTTTTTTTTCCTTTTTCAGCCAATAAGTCTGTTGTTTCTCAAAAGATCACAAACCATTTACCACTGACAGTGGGGCTTAACAATGATCAGCTTTTATTTCTTCCTGTAAAAAGCTGTTGTAACTAATTATGAAGTATTAGCTGGAGCTGTTTGGCTTCAATTTGTTAGAGTATTTAAATCTGCTAGTACCTTTAACGCACCCTCCCCCACCCAGACTGGCAATGGTGCCCACCTGTGCTCATTCATCCAGAGTTGTGTCTCACTAACAGGGGGCGTGTTCCTGGCCAGATCACCAGGTGAAAACAGGGAAGGAAAAAAACACAAAAAAAGAAAAGTAAAAGAAAAGTAATGCAGCTGCAATATATTACATGTTTTGGTAGAACACCACTAAATCCCTAAAACCTGGCAGTTTATGAAGACTACTATTGATGGGACGCAGATGGCCGTGTACAGTAGTATAATCAGTCGGTGTGTGCATGGAGTATAGAGCTGCAGTAAGTTTAATGTTAGGATCGCTCTGCATTGATTTCCCCTTCTCCTCCATCTCTCTCCTGCTTCACTGTCTGAGCGAGCGCCTATCTCTCTCTGTCATCGATTGCTCGGCGCTCTGGTGCCTGCGCCTGCAGCGAGGCTCTCTCGATTGGTCGGGGCTGGGTGTATGTTTTCAGCGTGGTTCAGCTGCTAGGAGGCTGTGCAGTTTCCGGTGAGTGTTGCTCGCTGCTCGGTGTTGGCGGGGCTCCTGTACATTGCTCTCGGTGACTGTGCCCAGCTCTGGGGATTGCTGCAGGACGGCTGTGCTGTTAGCGGGCCTGTGTTGTGATGGGAAGAGGCACCGACCTAGCTGGGCCTGCTGTGTCTATAAGGGCATATCCAGCATTCTGAATTGGGAGTAGTAATAAACAAATAGAATTGGGGTGCACGCTGAGCAGGAGAGGTGTGGGTGTTGTAGTATAAGGGGAGGGGTGCTGAGTGCTGAATCCAGTATATGTGCCCCATACACACGATCAGAAAATCAGGCAAAAAAATCCCACTTTCCCAGTGATCGTATGATAATCGGATCGTTAGTACAGAGCTTTCGAGAGCCGATCATGACAGTTCACCTGATTTTATCTGTCCGGACATGCAGGAAAAATTTGCTCGTACCATGACCATGACCGATCAATTAGCACAATTGTCATTCAAAAATGCAATACAAACACTACAACACATCCGATTTTTTTTTTTTTTTTTATTCTGTTGTACGAGAGTTTTCGTGACTTTAGTAAACTCTTCCGATTTGATTTGAGATTAGCATGCAAGAAAAAAACGGGCGTTCATTCGTCCGATAATCTCATTGTGTGTACCGGACATTATTCTACCTAGCCTTCTCTATGATGGAAAGAGACAATGGTCACTATTCTTTTAGGGCAACCGATTCATCTGAATGGATTGCTTACACCAAAACACACACACACATATCATTTGGCGCAATGCAGCACAGATGCATTGGGTATAGGGTTGCCACATCATCCCTTTAATCCAGGACACATATGAATTACACAGGTTCTGAGGCTGATTTAATGCAGGTAACGCACCAAGTGAGTTTAATTACCACCTTAATCAGCCAGAGAACCTGTGTAATTAATATGTGTTCTGGATTAAAGGGATGATGTGGCAACCCTAGTTGGGTAGGGAGACCAGATGTTTCCAGGGACAGTCTCCCATTTTACAAGGTTGTCCCCAGAAAAAAAGTGCCCCATTTTATCTAATTACATCAGTGGTTCTCAACTCCTGTCCTCGGGACCCACTAATAGGCCAGGTTTGCAGGATAACTGAAATATATCACAGGTGATATCATTTGCTGCTCAGTGATTGCAGTATTCTAGTCTGCATCTTCCCAAGGTAATACTGAAAATCTGGCCTGTTGGTGGGTCCTGAGGACCGGAGTTGAGAACCACTGATTTACATCCATGGCCTGTGCGCTGCAGGCTACCTGGCAAGATTCAGGGTGATTTTTTTGTTATTGGCTGCCTAGGCCTGGAGTGAGTGGAGGAGTGGGACTGCATTAGCATCTGGTTGTATCCAGGTCTTATTATGGTGTGCAGTCTCAGGCCTCATTCACATTGGCGTACATCTGTGTGATAGGCTATGTTTGCATGCACAGGATGTATAGTAGTGCAGGCAGTCCCATTAATTTCTTTTGGGATGCAGCAGCTGCACAGATACAGCCACCAGTCCTAGTTTGACAGTTTCTGTGTGTCCCCCTCCGAATGCACACTGGGGTTGATTTTACTAAAACTGAAGCGTGAAAAATCTGGTGCAGCTCTGCATGGTAACTAATCAGCTTCTAACTTGTTAAATAAGCTTTGACAATAAAACCTGGAAGCTGATTAGTTACCATGCAGAGCTGCACCAGATTTTTCACGCTCCAGTTTTAGTAAATCAACCCCAGTGTGCGTTCGGGGGACACACACACACCAGCTGTCAAACTAGGACCAGTGGCTGCATCTGTGCAGCTGCTGCTGCTGTGTACCAATAGACGTGAATGGGAATGCCTGTACAGAATTGCTGTGCATCCCGTGTATTCAAAGATGGGCCTTCATGCGCTTAAAGCGTTTGTAAAGATTCAGTTTTTTTGTTTTTTTTAAAAATAGCAAACATGTTAGACTTGCCTACACTCTGCAAAGGTTTGGCACAGTGCAGCCCCAATCCTCCTCCTTGGGTCCCCTGCTGGCACTCCTGGTCCCTCCCACCCCTGCTGAGTGCCCCATAGCAAGATGCTTGTTTCAGGGACATTCATGCGCGCTTGCTCCCGAGCCACCTCTGTGTGTCTATGAAACACACAGAGTGTGGTTCAGCCCCATCCCCTTCTCATTGGCTGTGATAGCAGCGGGAGCCAGTTGCTGGATCAGGCTCAGGTGAGTAAAAGGGGCTGCACACTGAAGGTTTTAGAACCACTTTAAAGAGGAACTGCAGTCTGCTCACATAATTTGTAATAAAACCTCTTTGCCATTCTGAAGCTTCCCTCCAACCACTTTGCATATTAATCTATATATACTGTGATTCTGTACTTGCCAAATATGCTGCAGAAATCTCCCTCCACTAAGTCTGGCTGCATCCATTTTAACTATGGGCAGCTGAAGCTGCTGCCTGTTCACTTCCTGGATTTATACAGTCACATACCTCCAGCTCTGCAGCCCAGCAGCTTTCATTGGCCCTCCTTATGACTCACCCCCCCTTCCTTCCTGGCAAACGCTCACGAGAGAGAGCTGTGCACCAGTTCATAAGCCTAGGCTAATGACAAGATAAGAAAGGAAAAAAAAAAGAAAGGAAGCAGGCTGTATAAGGTATTTAGTGGCAGAAAAAAAAGTTGTACTATCCAAAGTTAAAACAACAAGGGCAGAAGATATAATAGATGGAAAGTTGAAAAAAAAAATGACTGAAGCTCCGCTTTAAGCAGTCTTGTGTGAATGAGTCCTTTACAAGGGCAAGGTGAGGAGGAGATGCTACTCCTGGACAGCCATTTGTGCTGTTCGTTCCACTGGGTGACTGAGGTAATAATAAACCTGGGTTTACTAACTTTATTATTTTGTAAGTGGTCCATGACAGAGCGGAGGACATGCAGCTAACGGTAGTGTCTCATATGCTCTGTGTTACTTATTCCTGGCCCCTGCATTGTTTTTATCAGGGCCGTCTTTAAGGCAGGACAAAAGGGGCAGCTGCCCTGGGCCCTGTTATTGTTGTGGGGCCCAAAGCAGCTGCCTCATACTTGCCAACTATCCTGGTTTAAATTCCCTTGTCCCTTGAATTTTAGACCTGTGCTGTGTCCCGATATCTAAGTGCTGCTACTAAAGCTGCCCAACTCTGCCCTATTGTTGTATACAGATGACTCACCTGCAGACCCTATGTTAACATGTAAATAACCACCATTGATATGTAAATAGCAGCAGCATTCATATGTAAATAGTGGCGGCCAGCTGCACTGATATGTAAACAAAGGTGGCATTCATATGTACAGTATCTCACAAAAGTGAGTGCACCCCTCACCTTTTTGTAAATATTTTATTATATCTTTTTATATGACAACACTGAAGAAATGGCACTTTGCTACAATGTAAAGTAGTGAGTGTACAGCTTGTATAACAGTGTACATTTGCTGTCCCCTTAAAATAACTCGACACACAGCCATTAATGTCTACACTGCTGCCAACAAAAGTGAGTACACCCCTATATGAAAATGTCCAAATTGGGCCCAAAGTGCCAATATTTTGTGTGGCCACCATTACTTTCCAGCACTGCCTTAACCCTCTTGGGCATGTAGATCATCAGAGTGTCACAGGTTGCTACTGGAGTCCTCCATGATGACATCATGGAGTTGGTGGATGTTAGAGACCTTGTTCTCCTCCACCTTTTGTTTGAGGATGTCCCACAGATGCTCAATAGGGCTTAGGTCTGGAGACATGCTTGACCAGTACATCACCTTTACCCTCTTTAGCAAGGCAGGGGTCGTCTCAGAGGTGTGTTTGGGGTCGTTATCATGTTGGAAAACTGCCCCGCGGCCCAGTCTCCAGAGGGGATCATGCTCTGCTTCAGTATGTCACAGTACATGTTGGAATTTATGGTTCCCTCAATGAACTGTAGCTCTCCAGTTCCGGCAGCATTCATGCAGCCCCAGACCACAACACTCCCACCACCATGCTTGATTGTAGGCAAGGCACACTTGTCTTTGTACTCCTCACCTGGATGCCGCTACACACACTTGACTCCATCTGAACCAAATACGTTTATCTTGGTCTCATCAGACCACAGGACATGGTTCCAGTAATCCATGCCCTTAGTCTGCTTGTCTTCAGCAAACTGTTTGCAAGCTTTTTTGTACATCATCTTTAGAAGAGGCTTCCTTCTGGGACGACAGCAATGCAGACCAATTTGATGCAGTGTGCAGCGTATGGTCTGAGCACTGACAGGCTGACCCCCCACCCCTTAAACCTCTGCAGCAATGCTGGCAGCACTCATACGTCTATTTCCCTAAGACAACCTTTGGATATGATGCTGAGCATGTGCACTCAACTTCTTTGGTCGACTATGGCGAGGCCTGTTCTGAGTGGAACCTATCCTGTCAAATCGCTTTATGGTATTGGCCACACTACTGCAGCTCAGTTTCAGGGTCTTGGCAATCTTCTTATAGCCCAGGCCATCTTTATGTAGAGCAACAATTCTTTTTTTCATATCCTCAGAGAATTCTTTGCCATGAGGTGCCATGTTGAACTTCCAGTGACCAGTATGAGAGAGTGATTGTGATAACACCAAATTTAACACACCTTCTCCCCATTCACACCTGAGACCTTGTAACACAAAGGAGTCACATGACACCGGGGAGGGAAAATGGGTAATTGTGCCCAATTTGGACATTTTCACTTAGGGGTGTACTCACATTTGTTGCCAGCGGCTTAGACAATAATGACTGCGTGTTGAGTTATTTTGAGAGGACCGCAAACTTATATTGTTATACAAGGTGTACACTCACTACTTTACATCGTAGCAAAGTTAAATTTTTTCGATGTTATCACATGAAAACATATAATAAAATATTTACAAAAATGTGAGGGGTGTACTCACTTTTGTGAGATACTGTATATCATGCCCCCCCCCCCCCGAGGTCATATTCACCATCACCTATACTAGATGCTGCCCACTGGGGAGACAAAGGCATGCTTCAAAGTCCACAGCACATGTCAGCAGATGCGTGTGGGTGCCATTGATAATTGATTGCACTGCTTTGTATCTGCTAAAGGGCATCACATTTCTATGGTGTCAGGAAAGCGACTTTGCGCTCCTCAGTCCATGGTGTGCAGGCAGTGAGGAGATGATGTGCTGTAACCTCTAGCAACCAATCTGTGGGCAGTAATGCTGTGCAGTAACCTATATCAACCAATCAGTGAGCAGTATTGATGTACAGTAATCTCCAGCAACTAAACAAGCAGAAAGCATATGCTGTAACCACTAGTAACTAATCAGTGAGCCGTAATGTGTGCTATAACATCTAGCAACCAGACAGTAAACGGTAATGATATGCTATAACCTCTGGCAACCAATCAAAATCACTGCTGATCTTATTCAGTAAACTGATTTTGAGTCTAGTTGCTATTTATTGTAAGTCTCAGAGCAGGTGGAGAGTATTGCCCAATCAATATTAAAGACGGCCCTGGTTTTTATTATAGTGTTGCAAACTCCAATAAGCCAACCCACACAGGGGAGATCACTGGTCACTCCATATACAGATACAGAAGATACCACTAACAAAAAACAACCTAACATGATGGCTCCTGCACCAGTCCACAATGCCCAGGAGTATGTGGCAGAGCATCTCCTCTTGTTGAAGACACCCAAATGGGTGTAGCTGATGTGAAAGGACCTGGGAAGCCTCCAGAAGGTCAGCTAGATGGATATCACGGGCCTAGATCAGTGATGGTGAACCTTGGCACCCCAGATGTGTTGGAACTAAATTTCCCATGATGCTCATTCCCTCTGCAGTGTGGTTGAGCATCATGGGAAATGTAGTTCCAAAACATCTGGGGTGCCAAGGTTCGCCATCACTGGCCTAGATCAACAGCAGTGGATAGTTCCAACCATTTTGCCCATTCATTGTGAAACTTTTTCTTCTTGCCACTATTTTCATTTGTATCCCAGTAGAGAGGGAGATTCAAAATAATCAGGCACTTCCAAAAAAACAAGAAAATGAGGAGATGCTTTCTTCCAGTGCAGGGTGATCAGTTTTCTTCCATAGAAAAAGAGCAGTCCCAGGAATATTCTCATAGCGACAGTATATATCCTTTAGACCCCTTTCACTCTGAGGTGTTTTCAGGCGCTTTTACGCTAAAAAAAAGCCCTGAAAAGCTCACAAAAACCTATTTCCATTAAAATCAATGAATGCTTTCACACTGGGGCAGTGCACTGGCAGGGCGGTGAAAACATGCCCCTCTCCATTGAAATGAATGGAAATCTTTTCAAAAACACCTGAAAAGCTCTTCAAAATTGCTCAGTGTTTTACTGGCAGTTTAGAAGTCCCTCGGTGTGAAAGGGGCCTTACTAGGCCCAAGAGACACAATTTGGGTTCTTGGGTAGAGTGGGCCTGAATGTGTCCAGGACCCCTGTCCAAAACCTAGAGATGGTCCAAAAATGGTAAAAAAAAAAAACAATCACCATCTAAATGACATTGGGATCAATTCACTAAAGATTACCACATGCGATATGACAGTCACGTGACCCATTTTTTGGAAATATCGCATGAGATAAAAAGTAAATGCATCAAAGTAAATTATCGAATGTGAGGTAAATACTGCACATTTGTTAAAATAAGTAAATACTGCAAAAAAAACATGAGATAAATTATTAAAGTCAATTCAGTAAAAAACGCACACATCATTTATTAGCTGGCGTTTGCTGACGGTATTTTAGAAAAGTACAAAATAACAATTTGAGGGACTCTGCACTGGCCAGTCAGTGAAAAGTATACAATGTATCAGTGTGAAAATGTTCACCTCTGAGCTCAGGAATGGAAAGAAATTGTAACATTTCATCAGAGGAAGACTGTTTTGTGAATGAATGCACCCTAAAATGTTTTGATAGTTTCACAATATTGCTGCGTGCCTGCAAAAAAAAAAAAAAAAATAATGTGGAGAAAAAACCACGCCAAAAATAACACTAAATAATGTAAAACAAATATTTAAAACATTCATTAAATAACACTTTTTTTTTAGTGAATTGACTACTTTTGAGATAAATACCGCATGAGTTATTTTAACTCAAAAATGAATGTGGTATTTATCTCTTAGTGAATTTACCCCTTTCTCACCAGCAGGAAGGAGACAGGACACTTACCAGTGCAGATTATGAGTTCAATTCAGCATATGATTTAACATTAAGGGATAACACCACCCCAAGTTAAGTAAAGGAGTGTACCCACCGCAGCTCTAAGTCCTGAGGTGCCAGGGCAGAATCCTCAGAATCAATAGGAAAGAGGAGTAACTTGTGCCAGTTAACTCTCAGGCTGGAAAAGCACTGCAAGACCAGCAGGGAAGGCCCAGTGTCATTCAAAACCAACAGGAGATCATCCGCATAGGGGGTGTCCCTCTCTTCCAGCTAGCCTGCCCTGAGACCCTGAATGTCCTGGAAGACATGCAGGGCCTCAGCAATTGGTTCCATGGCCAAGGAAAATAGGGCAAAATAGAGGGGGCACCAATTTCACGTACTCCTATGTAACAGAAAAGAGGAAGATAACTCCCC
>BLSH010552316.1:2941011-2951808 GCA_018402905.1 Glandirana rugosa | reverse complement strand
CCCCCCCCCCCCCCCCCCCCCCCCAATGCACAGCTGCACGGGCCCAGTATACAGCAGTTGTAACCAAGTAATGAAATGCAGGGGGAGACCCATTCTCTTCAATGCTTTCCATAGGTAGGACCATTCAACAGTATCAAAGGCCTTCTCTTTTTGTCTAAGGAGGCTACAACCCTGGTACCAGTATTGAAGTGTTTCAGTAATGTCCGTAGACATATGAGGTCTGAATCCCATCTGATCCGAATCGATGAGGGTGTGGAGCAATGGACTAACCCTAGAATTAAAGAGTTTAAGTATTTTAAGGTCACAGTTTAAGAATATGATGGGCCAGTAGGATGCGCAGAGAAAAGGGTCTTTGGGATGTTTATCAATCATGATAATATGAGCTTCCTTTATAGAAGGAGAGAGTATGCTGTTTTCCAAACAGCTGCAGTAAGTAGGAGCCAGGAGAGCCACATGAGCTTTATATAATTCCATGGGGATCCCATCTGGGCCAGGGACCTTCCCATTAGGGATTGATCTAATGGCCAGTTTCATTTCCTCAGCAGAGTTGGGGACGCATAAGGGAGTCTCTCTCTGAATCAGACAGGCATCCTGAGGTGATGGGTTCAAGAGCACAGTGACCACAGAGGGACTGAAGTCTGGAGATAGAGAGGAGGAATACAGCTTGGTATAATATTTAGAAAATTCAAGTAGTATATCCTCTTGGGTCATGAGAAAGCCCTCTGAGGATTGCAAACCAGAAAAAGCCGTAAGGGGCCTGCCATTTTGCAAACCCATGGCCAGCAGCCTGCTGTTTTTGTGCCACCCCCCCCCCCCCCCCCTTCAAAGAATTCCTGTCTACGGTTATACAGGTCTTTCCTTCTAACTTCTATCATATGGAGCAGTAAATCTCTCTGTACAGACCTAAGTATGTGGAAATTAACTTGGTAAGGCTAGGTAGGATACAAGTCAGCTTGCACCTTTTCAGGATCTTGTAAACCCTGTGTACATGATGATTGGTCAGTTGTTATGGCTTTCTGTAGAGAGATGTAATGCCCACGCATACATGCCTTGAAGATATCCCAGACCATGTTGGGGAAGGTGGAAGTCTCTTTAAGGTTCCAGTAGTCTCGTATGACATCAGGCATTTGCACAGTGGCTTTCGGGTGGGATATCCACTGTGGGCCCAGTCTCAATGGTGATCTATTGCGAACCCAGGAGGTGCACAAGATCACAGATAAAGGACAGCGGTTTCAGGCACCCCCAGGGAGATACATGACCTCTTGAACATGTGTGAGTAAAGAGGAGTTGGCGAATGCCAAGTATGTGAAGGAAGAAGTTCTATGTGTAGTAGAAAAACAAGAACATGCTTGGCTGGTGGGATGGCACCATCTCCAGATCTCAGTCATAATAGCAGCCAGTGACCAATTAGAAAGGTCACCTGTATGCTGGCTGGAAGGGGTAGGTCTATCAAGGTCTGGGGATAGGTTAGCAATGAAGACTCCCATGATGAGTAACTTAACTGGGCAGTATGAGCTAATCCTGTCTAGGAGAGTGTGTAAAAAATTGGGCCAAAACGGTGATGGAAGATGGATATTGACCAGAACATATCTGGCAGTAAGTACTAACATTATACTGTATATGTACCCTGTGGATGACAATGTACACCCTCAGTTGTACACGGTAATGATTTACTAGTTGTAATGGATATGCTTCTGGAGTAAGAGGAATATTTGGTGTGAAACACCTTTTGGACCCAGGCCCCTTGAGGGAGAGGACCTTGCTACCTACTAGATGTTTCTTGTAAAAAAAAAAAAAAATACATGTGGGGTGTACGATTTGACATATTGGAATAGTAGGGCCCTCTTAAACTTGGAATTGAGGCCACAAATAATCCAGGACATCAACTGGAGGCATTGTATGTTTTGGTTATCCGTGCAGCGACAGACTGAAGGTACAGTATATGCAAGAGAAGATGCAGTTAGAAGGTATATCCAGCAACACAAGAGCACTGTAGCTGGGGCCCAAACCATCATAAAACAGTAAGAGAATACAATTATATTCATACATTTCCCAGTAAACAAAAAAATAACTCTCTGCCCTCCTGCCATGTTTAAAGAACAAAACAAACAGCAAGGGCCTCATGCCCAAAACAGAAAAAAAAGGAAAAGGCTCTGAAAATTAACATTACAACAAAAGCAGCCTTCCACAAGGGAATGCACCAGAAGCCCTGGAGCTTACGGTTTGGGAGTCAAAAGAAAATAAAAAGAGACCACAGGCAGTGCAGCTACTTGGGCATTACTCCATTACAAGACTGTATTGGTATGGCAACATAGGAAGTAGGCAACTACGCGTAGAGGATTAGGCGCCAACAGGAAACATAGTGCAATATCATTGGAATAGTTATCAACCCAGGTTGGTGGAACTGAAGGATGATGCAAAAAAAAAAAAACTTGCAGTATCCAGGCCAAGGCAGTTCACAAGGATGAGCTGCAACTATGAAGGGGAGTCCCATTCAGGTCTAGGCGTATTCCGCCTGTAGTCACTGTGACTGGGGTGTTGAAGAATCTGGTCGTCACCTCACCATCTAGGATGCAGAGTTAGATAGGGCAGAGAAGGCTGCATGTGATACTCTTTTCACAAAGACGCTTACGGATCTCTGTGAAGGACCTTCAATGCTGTTGTGTCTCTGGGCAGTAGTCAGGGAAGGAGATTGGTGAACCTGGGCCCATCATTACTTCTAAACAATGACTTTCGAAGATACTCTTTTTACCAGTCTTTATCCAGTCATGTTACTGACTTGTTGCAAAATGCCCTTCCTTGTTAGTACCACTTAATTTCAAAATTACCTTATCTTTTTCTTAAAATGGTACATTTTCTCATTTTAAACATTTGATATGTTTTCTATTTTCTATTGTCAATGAAATATGGATTTATGAATTTTGCAAATACTTGCATTCTGTTTTTATGTAGGTTTTGCACAGTGTCCAACTTTTTGGGACTTGGGATAGTACATTTCATCAGTTACTTGCTGGTTTCCAGGCCTAGGCAAATTATGTCATACATCTCGGGAGTCTTCAGACGGGGAGGAGGGAATTTCCCAGCTAAGCACACCCTCCTGCCTGCATGCCCGAGCTTGGGGTAGATGGATTCCAGGAATTAAATGCTACATGAATCATCTGCGCTTATTCCAAGTGGCCATGGGCAGAAATGCTAATAGGCTCTTTCTCTGCAGTTCACCTCCTCATACTTCCTTTCCCAGCAGTGACTTGGTAGACTTCTAATCTCTATTGTAAATACAGAGAAGGCATTTTAGGACAGGGGAAAACATGGAGCTTGATGAATTCCTCCACAATTCTTGCAGTTACAAAAGGCATTGAGGGTTTGATTTAAAGATCATTTATGGCTTGAAAATGTAATAGTTGAATGTCCAAAGCCTGGCTGCAGTTACATGTTAAGGTACATTGAGCATTTTTTTAACAGGATTGCAGTGATAGCATTAGTAACCTATTATTATACATGATTTATGTAGCACCAACAGCTTGTAGATGGAGACTGCTTTCAGGTATTTTTCAACATGTCTGTCTCTATCAAATTCTTGGCTGGATCTTTTGTGCAGTGGTGACGATGGATGGACAGCTACTTTCACTACAGCATGCAGTTAGATTAACTGCCAAGATGTATACATTAGGTCTCATGCACACTGAGTGTTTGCCCAGCTCACCTGAACGCCTTTCTCTTGACAGGAGAAAAGCTAAGTCAAAATCATGCCTAAAACCATGTTTTTGTAGGCGCATTTAGGCACCTAAAGCGCTTGGGCGATAATTCATATCATTGGCCAGAATAATAATTTATTCTAGTCTTTGAAATGAATTAACACTCAAGCGCTAAATGTGTCTAGCATTAAAGTACAACGAAAGACAACATACATATTTTAGTAAATCCTCATATAAATACCTGAAAGTTACACATGGTAATAAACATAATAACTGAAATTATTATTACTCTACTATGTAGCTGTGGTTCAGATCTGTAATCCCCTCCATCAGTTCTCCTTAGCTGTATAGTGTAGTGATGATGGGAGGAGTTCTGCAGAGGTCAGATGTAATTTCCTGTCAGTGAACCGGCTTGTCTATCCCTCAGACATCCAGCCTTCTATGATGCTCAGGCTATTTTACATAACACTCACCCATCTGACAACCAATAGCTGGTTGTGTGCTATGTAAAACAGGCACAAGTCAGTACAGGTTCATTTGCACACAGATCTGTCTAGTAATCTGTGTGCTTCTCCCTGCCTGCTCTCATCTGGTAATTTGTAAACCGACAGAACAGAAGCCTAGCTAGGAGCTAGAGCAGTGGGCGGGCAAAGGCAGGACATAAGTGGGAGTGAGCAGGGCTTCAGGGGCTGATCGTGGGCAGGCCTAATCCGAACTTCTGTGTATAATAAAATGCCTGAGATTTTCATGGGTATAGGGGTCCCTCCCCCAGTGATGTCAGGATGTTTTTGCAGATAGAATAGATGCAAATGGGGACAATATGAGTCTAACACAGGCAAATAGAAAACCAGGAAATAAAGTTGTCATCTCACTAAAGGAAGTGCACATGACAGCAGGGCACAAGGTAGATATCTCGCCATCCTTACTGCTTTTTGTGAAACAATCAGTGACATGTTTAAAGTGGCTGTCAACTCATGACAACCACTTTCACCTACAGGTAAGCCTATAATAAGGCTTACCTGTAGGTGCCCTGCATATCTCCCAAACCTGCACGGTTTAGGAGATATACAGTTTCCTAGATGTGCCAACGTCATTTCGGCACATGCGCAGTGAAAAAACGGCCTCCATGCTGTTTCTTCACTGTGATCATGCTGTGACTGGCGGCTCTCGTGCGCATGCGCGAGAGTGATGTCACGCGACTCTGGCCAGTCACAGAGCAGGAGATCACGGCCCCGGAAGGAAGAGGGGCAGAAGATGGACGCTGCCAGCACAGGGGACAGCGCTGGATGCCGCAGGCTTCGTTTGCAGGTAATGATGCATAGTAGCCCATTATGCATCTACTTTGCAGGGGAATGTAGAGGAAGTAAACCCCATCTGGGTTTACTGCCTCTTTAACAGACTGTATAGGTGCATAACATATTGATTTCTTCATTTTGACCATAGTTCTATTTTAATGCACATTTACACTCCTCAAGTGTTTTTTTTTCTGTTAAAACGCTGGCAGTGTGTTTTTCTGCCTCTAAATGCCTGTGTGTGCATGGACACATAGACTAGCATTGAGGGGTGTTTAGAGGCAGAAGAAAAATAAAATCAAAGGCCCCTAAAAGTGGTGTTTTTAACACCCAGTGTGCATGAGGCCTTAGTACTATGCTAGCTAAAGCAGACATTTCCCCGAAGGCTAATATATACAGATCTGAACAGCAATATAGTTAAAGAGGAAGTAAACCCAGATGGGGTTTAATTTCCTCTACATGCCCCTGTAATGTAGAAGCCTGCAATGTCCAGCGCTGTGCCCTGTGCTGGCAGTGTCCATCTTCTGACCCTCTTCCTCCCGGGGCTGCGACTCCGGCTCTGTGACTGGCTGGAGTCGCGTGACGTCGCTCCCGCGCATGTGCGCAGGAGCCGCCAGTCACGGCACGGTCGCAGTGGAGGAACGGCACGGAGGCTGTTTCTTCACTGCGCATGTGCCGACATGACGTTGGCACAGAAAATACACTGCATATCTCCTGAACTGTACAGGTTTAGGAGATATGCAGGGCACCTACAGGTAAGCCTTATCACAGGCTTACCTGTAGGTTAAAGTGGTTGTCACAAGTTAAAAAAGTAGCCCCTTGCAATGTGCTCACTTGTTTTCCTCACTCTGGCAAAAGAGGATACTTGTCAGTCCACTGTTTATGCTTTCAGGGTTAAAATTAATGTAAACCCTCACATATACCCAGTGAAGTGAACAGCCTCAAATGATACAAAGGGATGAAACAAATCTGCCTAAGTTTTACATGCATGCCTTCATCTATAAATATATTTTAAAAAGTGCTCTTTTATGCTGGTTATGATTTTTTTCTCTTCCTGCTTAAGACTGCAGAGAAGCCTAAGCACACAGCCAAGACAGCTGATTGGATGAAAGGCACACACCCCTCTACTCACAGGTAGAGACTCTCAGCTTCATTAATTCTTTTGTTCAGCACAGTGCTAATCTATTTATAGCTCCCTCCCCAACACAAAACTCTGGCTGTTCTTATCATAATGTGACAGAAACTTGTCAGGCTGATAACACAGGAACGGTGCAGGACAGAGCTACAGGACACAGAGCTTTGAAGAGAGACAAGAAAACTCTTCAGGTCTATGTGCCCAGCTCAAATTTCATGAATCAGGTTTACATCCACTTTAAAGGGGTTGTAAACCCTCACGGTTTTTCACCTTAATGCATTCTATGCATTAAGGGGAAAAACCTTTTCTGTTGCAGCAGCCCCCCAGAGCCCCTCTTTTACTTACCTGGGGACAGGCCTAGTAGCTCCAGCCACGGGCTCCAGTCCTAATTGGATAGATTGATAGCAGGGAAGCCATTGGCTCCCACTGCTGTCAATCAAGTCCATTGATGTGGGAGTCGGGAGGTGGGGCTGAATCCTGCTGTCTGTGTCAATGGACGCAGAAGAAGGACACGGGAGTGCGCCCGTACGAGTGACACTAGGGAAATCGCTTCCCTGACAGGGCACTCGAGAAGAGGAGGAGCCAGGAGCGCCGCTGGAGGACCCCAGAAGAGGAGGACCGGGGCCACTATGTACAAAACCACTGCACAGAGGAGGTAAGTATGACATGCTTGTTATTTTAAAATAAACAGAAAACAAATCTTTATTTTCGCTTTAAGGTAGAATTGTAGAAAAAAATGTTTTGTGTGTAGTCTTGTGTAAAGTGTATTATAACTATTATGTTTTAATTGCTGTCCCAGTGAGCACCTGTAACCAGGACAGAAAGGGAGGAGAACCTTTCCAGTAAAGTTGCAGACTTTTTTATTTTAACTTGCTAAATAAAAATAAAGTTTGATTTTTTTTTTTTTATTTTAGAAGGGACAATGGGTCGCCACTCTTCAGATTCAGAGGAGGAAACCAGGACTCGTAAAAAGAAGAAACACCGAAGGCGCTCTTCCTCCAGTAGTTCATCAGATAGCAGAGCTCGTAGTCATAAAAAATCTGGACGTAGATCAAGGTCTCGGTCACGAGATGCATACTCGAGTTCACACTCCTATGACAAAAGGTGAGCTGACCTTTGTAGTATACTGCTAAAGACTTGCTGCTAGTTATTTGAAAGAAGTATTCTCATTTGCATTAAAAAAAAAAAATAGTTCCATACATTAATGTTTAAATACTTGTATTCGCTTCTCCAATAAAACAGTATTAAAATGTGAAGAAAATCTCTTTTTTAGTTGTCGTTTTCCACATTCTCTAACTCCACACCCCCAATCAAGTCCCAATTGTGGGTGGTACTAAGCCCTTTTTAATGATCGCCTTGAAGGGAGAGTACGTATCGGTTAGAGGGCTCCCACCCAGGTACCCTATTCCACCTCCTGTTTTTTTTCATTATTGTTAAGATGCAGGTGGCCTGCTGCCTAGCATCCTTGGCTTGTAGAATGCAGGCGACCGCTGACACTTAGTGTCCTTGGTTGCTAGGACATTGGTGGCCCCTGATGCCTGGCATCCTTGGTTGCTTGAACACAGGCAGCCCCTGCCTCCCTTGGTTGCTTGGATGCACGTGGCCACTGCTGTCTAGTGTTCTTGGGTGCTAGGATACAGGAGACAGCTGATGCCTAGCATCCTTGGTTTCTAGGATGCAGGTGACCCCTGCCACCAGGCATCCTTGCTTGCTTGGAAGCAGGCGGCTCCTGACGCCTAGCTTTCTTGTTTGCCAGGGTGCAGAAAGCCTGCTGCCTAGCTCCATGGCTGCTTGGACGCAGGCAGCCCTCGCCACCTAGTATCCATGGATTCTAGGACACAGGTTGTCCTGCTGCCTAACATCCTTGGTTTCTTGGATGCAGGCAGCTCCTGGTTGCTTGGAAGTAAGCAACTTCTGCTGCCTGGCCTACTTGGTTGTTGTGATGCAGGGGGTCCCTGCTACCTAGCTTCATTGGATGCTAGGACGCATATGACCCCTGCCGCCTTTTGTACTTGCTTGAACGAAGGCAGCCCCTGCCGCTTTGCATCTTTGGTTACTTGGATGCCGGTTGTCTTTGCCACCTGGTGTGCTCGGGTGTTAGAAAGCAGGTGACTTCTCCCAATTGGTGTCCTTGTTATCTTGAAAGCCAGTGGCTCCTGCTGTCTACCGTCCTTGGTTGCATGAATGCAGATGGCCCCTTTCGTTCTTCCCCCTCCTCTCCACACCTGTCATTCCTGGTTGCTTGGAAGCAGGTGACCAAGCCATGCAGCATCTTTGGTTGTTATGGTGCCTGCATTCTAGCAAGCAACAGTACTGGGTACTGAAGTAAGCATTGTTAATCCTAGTTATTTAAATATTAATCTCCTTGCTAGAAAACTGTGCTGTGGATGGGCGGGTGGTCACTGTCAGCCCCACTATTGTAGCTATGAGAAAATCTGAAAAGATGGGAAATGTGTTATATGCACTTTGTTGCTTGGGGACAGAAGCAAAGAAAAAGTGTAGTAAGATATCTTCTTTATCCCAGCCATAGTGTTGGGGCATTGCGTGTACATTATTAGCATATCCCAGGAGTTGCTGTTGTGTGGTTCTCTGAAGAATAGCATTGACGAGGAAAGCTATTGTTCTGTTTTAGCCCTTATGGTTCTTAGTCGATTGACTTCAGACTGCTGCACTTTGGTCTTAGCTTTACCAACCTTGCTGGAATTTCAAACATTTACATGACTTAGTATGTTTTTCTATACAGGTCTATGCTGTTTTAAACCTGAACTTGAGGCAGATGTAAAGACACAATGGATGTATCTTTGCAGTCATTAAAACAGTATTCTTTTTTTTTTTTTTTTACAAGGAGTGTTAGTACCTGAATATGATATGGTATTAGCCACTTGCAATCCTCCATTTTACAGAGCTCAGCCTGGGAGAGGGAGAAGCAAAACTATGAGCCATCCAGTTGTGCTTCAGTGCTCATGTACTAACAAGGGGCATGCTGCTTGTTCTTTCTCTATCCAATCACAGGCTGGGGGATGGTCTTGTAACTGTTACTGAACTGCAGCAGAGCAAATCAGGAATCCAGCTTGCCAGACAGTAATCAGAACTTGATGGACACAAATGCAAAAAAACAGTTCCCATATAAGTATTAATTAATCTGAGTTTTAACCACTTTAGGAGTGCAATATGTGTATATATACATTGCTGCTTTTAAAAGGTTTACTGGGGTTATGGCTGAAGCTATCAGCCAAAACCCCGGTATCTTTTTCTTCAGCCGGTGGCTGACTTTCTCATGAAAGCCTTCTGTGAGGCTCATGAGTTCGCTGGTGCTTTTCAGGCTTACCGTTCACACTAGCGAGCTCACGGCAAGATCCGATGGTGCAGCCAGCTAGTCCCAGGGTGATCAAAATAGATCATCTTTGATTGTCTCTATGGCCTAGGAGCATCGGAGCGACTTCACTTCTGGTCCAGGCTGTAAGTAAAGATATTTTTTTTAAGCAAAAGATCAAAAACATTTTTTTTTCTTCGATCTCTTGCTTAAAGACCCCTTTCACACTGGAGGCGCTTTACAGGCATTTTTTTGCATTAATAGCACCTGTAAAGTGCCTTTTAAATTAGCTTCACACTGGGCCGGTACGCTTACAGGACGGGAAAAAATAGTCCTGCAAGCCGCATCTTTGGGGCGGTGTAGGAGTGATGTATATACCGCTCCTCCACCGCCACTGCCTATTGAAATGAATGGGCAGTGCTTCTGAAGTGGCTGTACACCTCTTTGGAAGCGCCGGGTGACAGCACTTTTAACCCCTTGTGGGGGGTTAAAAGCATCTCGCTGCCGCACGAATAATGGCGCCAAGGTGTCGCTATAACATCGGTAACGTACCGCAAATTAGCGGCATTTTACTGCTAGCGCTCATGCGGCCCCGGTATAAAAGGGAAATATTATGTACTAAAAAATCTGCGCTTGTGGATAAATATATTGTGACATTACATGCAATGATCCCTAAAAAGACGAATCCATTCAGGAATCAATGCATGTCTGAGAGGCTGCTGCTACATAAGTGTATAAACTCATAAACAACGTGAAAAACATAAAACACAGCGCCACCTTCTGAAAATAATACCAAGTAACAAAATATGTGAGTGTGATTCACACTTCAATTAGTTGAATGATATAATAAATCAATAATATTCAGCAAACTATTCAAATAGTCCATAAAGTGCTCCGTGCTCAATCAAGTGCCAACAATACAACGTGGTGCTCAGTAACAATCCCCTGTCGTGACCCCACTCACCAGAACAAATGGATCCCCAGCTTTTCAGTCTGGGGATCAAACAAGCCAAGTCCTGGTACAGGTCAGATGGATGTGTGGGTGATGGTAACGAGACCCTTGCTTGAATCAGGACTCGATTCCAGAGACTTATGATCTGTGTGCGGTGGTCTCCTTCCGACAAAAAGGGGTAGGCAAAGCAAGGAGAGAAGAGCGGACTAAGTTCGTTCCCAGAGCAATGGTAGTGGGTGTGTAGGTAGACTGGACATGGTCCTGAACCGAACAAACTAGGGGTCTGACTTTTCGACCCCTAGGTAAACAAGACCACTCACCCCAGTGCTGTCCCCTAACAATGACTCGTGGTGCAACATAACAACCGTGAACTAACTCGTGCCTCGTGAAATACCTGATAAACTTATCAA
>BLSH010552316.1:2902794-2915064 GCA_018402905.1 Glandirana rugosa | reverse complement strand
AATTCGGTGTAAAATCCGTCTATATTTTTTGTGTTTATATCAAGACGTTATTTATGATATTTACACATCACATAAAATTGGCCAAGGTGTGGCGCGCGTCATATAAATGACGCCTTTACACCTGCCGATGGCGTTTAGCGGCATTTTTCCGCCGCTAGACGACCACCGGCGATCCCCCGCGAGCGGGCGGTGTGAGGCCACCTCACACGGGCGCCGAGTCCACCTGGGCTACAGGTGGCCGTTCGGCGTTACTCGCCGGTGTCGGTTTCTCGCCCCTTGGCGGCTACATTTGTGCCGCCAAGGTTACTTGTCTTACCCCTGGCGCTGACAACCCCACACTACGCTATAAAAACTGGCTCCTAACTTTTTTAGCCGGCTCCTAGATTCAAGGCAAATTTGTCAAGCCCTGGCATAAGAGATCTAACTGATCACAGTGACAGGGATCAGTAGATCTCCTATGCCTGCACTGACAGAGCGGGGAACCGCCGTGTTTACATCGGCGGTTCCCCGCTCTTTGGCTGTGGCCGCTCATTGCGGCTTGCCGGTGGACATCGGGTCCACCTGAGCCGCGGGCACACTCCACCGGAGTGTGGCGGGCGAGCGCCCCCTAGCGGCCACCAGCAGATCGCCGCCTTTTTACGGCGATTTGCGGTAGCCGTCCACATTTCCGCAGTAAATATACTGCGCGCGGTGTGGAACCGGTTAAAATACACTACACATTTATAGTATTTATTGCAGAACTATATTTGTGTTTTTTATATCTGCCTAAAATGTGGCTTAAAAGATTTAAAATTGTGTGAAAGGAGATTCATTTTAACAAACTAGTTCTTACCTTAAAGCGCCTTTCACACTTGTGTGACTTGTCCTGTGACTTGGGACTGCAAAGTACCATTCATATCTGTGCAACTTCAAAGTAGCCCCTGCACTACTTTGGTCCGACTTTGATGCGATTTGAGGTACATAGACCTCAATATTGCACAGGCATTGCTTAAAGTCGCATCAAAATCGCTAGACTTTCAGGTCGCACAAATGTGAAACGGGCCTAAGCCGACCATAAATGGTTTGAATCTCAGCTGGTTCAGGAGGGAACCACTGAGATTTTATCCATGTATGGGCAAGTTCATTGCACCCAAGTTAATCCATCGATCAACTTGGGTACAACCAGCATGATGGATTTTTAGCATGCGATTATTGCCAGCAGCTATAGCCACTAGCAATATTCACGGTTTTCTTCCAGCAGGAACAACCCCCCAATAATAGCTCCATGGGAGGTATTCCCCCATCAACACTGACTGTGTCGTTGGGGGAATAGAGTGATCTTTTCTTTTCTCAATAGATTTTTATTTGACTTTTCACAAATACAGGTATTATCGTTGCAGCAATAATACATTATGATATAATTGTGTACATAAGGCGTCATGTTTTATAGACAGTTACCTGTTCTTACAGGAAGTAACATAAGATCAAGTGATATGAAGTTGTAACAAGAGTATAATTAGTAACACGAGCTTTAAAGTATTATTTTAAAGTACTTAGCACCGATATTTCAGTTGAAGCTTAAAGCGGAAGTAAACCCATCCATTTAACAGTGTAAAAACCAGTTACATTTCCGGCATGTGTCGGGAAATGTAACACTCCCATTGGTTGTGCTCTAAACCAAACTGTCAAACCATCCAATGGCTGGTGTCATAGCTGATCACATGTGCAGCATCATGGCAGTTGTAGATTAAGGCCAAGATGGCAGCTTCCTTGGCTTAAAATGATTGGAGGGTTTACTACCACTTTAAGTTTTTTTTTTTTAAACTTGTTTTTTTATTGGTTTTCATTTGAGAAAAAAAAAACAAATACAGCAAAGCAACTAAAGGGACCACTTGGTGACCCCTCTGAAGTACATGCTAGCTAGACATAGACTTCCTGACTATGCTTTGAGTAAATGTAATTCCAAAAACACTGTAACATTCCCCCCCTCCCCCCTTTCGCACAGTCACTTGCCACCTTATCCCATATTGTGAAGTGAGACACTGGATTCCGTCTTATAGCTCGGTATCATTTACCTTAACATGGTAACAGTTAACCTGTCACTCCCAGTCTACCAGGAAAGCATTTTCTGTTTATTTTTATACACTTCCACAAACCAAAGTATCTTTGCCTGACCCCACCTTTGTACTAGTATACCTAACCTGCAGAACAGAGGGACTCAAACCAAGCCCTCCAGACCTTTTCAAATTTTTTCCCACATCCTCTGGCCCTGTAGGTCGACTTGTAGTATGGCATCATTTGATTGACCAATCCTTTCCATTGGGTCACCTCAGGTGGCACAGCCTTTTTCCAGTGTAGCAAGATAACCTTTTTCCCATAAAAAAGCAGGATGGAGAGCAAAGTTGTGTGGGCCCTGGAAGTCACTATGTCCTCCACTAGACCCAACAGGCACACCCTGACAGTCCTGGGGATAGGGGTCATCAAAACCTCAGTGAGGCAGGAGATCACTCCTTCCCAGTAAGCATGAATCTGATTACTACCACTTTAAGTTAAAGTGTGGAGCTCTTCTCTGCCCGGGACACCCCATATGGGAGCAATTTTGTGTCCCAGGAGGGAAGGTCCCAAAGTATTCAATCGGTTTTTGCTAATTTAAAACCTACAAGGAAGCAAACTTTTCCTTTCATAATCAAGATGTAATTGTTAATTTGAAACCTAGACGCATTGGTATTCATACATTTTGTTGTTCATACAGTTTGTTTGATGCCAGAGATAATTCTGTGACTGGAGTTGGGCTATTGGTCAAATCAGGTCTCTTAACTCAAATATAGAGACAATGCCTATTTGGACCAGTTTTCCCATAGTTGCCAAGAGTTTTGTGCTGTGGAGAGTGTTTACCAGTGACAAGGTGTTTTTCAATGAATGGAGGTTGAGTAGATTTCCACAGTCGGGTTAAGTTTTGTCTAGTTGCCATAAGGATATGTGTGACCACATGTCTGAATTGTGGAGGTATATTGTCTATGTTCAGATTCAGAAGGGCTAGGGCAGCAGAAGGTATGACTTGTAGTGTGATATCTTCTAACATTTTGAAGATTGTGTCCCAATAGGAGTCTAAATGTGTGCATGTCCTAGCTGATTTACACCTCCAGCAAGTGTTTGAAACCGTCTGATTGAAGGATGCTAGTCTCGCTGGTGTTAAGTACCATCGGGAGGATATTTTTTGGGTCAAGGGAGGAGCATTGGGTTGAGGTATATATTGATTGTAGTGCTTTGTGCCATTGTTTGGTGGTTACGTTTACACCGAGGTCTGATTCCCATTGGAGATGTGGTGTGGACTTATTGAATTCTTGTTTTTGTTGTAGAGAATTATAAATTAATGATATTTCTCTTTCTTTGTTGGGTGGGTTTGTCAGATATACCCATATCTTAGGGGGTAGAGTGTAAAGGGCAGTTACAAATCCCTGTATGCAATGTATCACCCTCAGGTATGCAAATATTTCTGCTGGAGGGAGGGAGTATTCGTATTGCAGTTGTGGGAAATATTTTATGTTTGTCTTATGGGTAATGTCTTGAATATTTTTGATGTCTTTTTTAACCCAGTGCGATAGGTGTAGATCTGTGGCCATGTGTTTTAGGACTTCTAAAGGTAGTACTGGTTGTATGTTATTTGAGTCATGTTTGGACTCATTCATTGGCTTTTTCCATGCAAGTGCCACCGCTTTTAACGTGGGAGGGAACATTGTTGGGATCAGAGTATTCAAAGGAGTACTCAACAGAGCAACCTTCTTTTCTGCAACTCGTGGCTGCAGGAAAGAAAACCGCATCATAACTGGCCTGCCCTAGTCTGTTTTTTTTTGCAGCTTGCTGTAATCAAAAGTGATAGTTTCTTTCAACCTCTTCATCCAAACACAAAAAGCAGCCATAGGTAAATAGCTTTTTTTTTTTATTTTAATATGTATTTTCATAGTCTGTTTTGCCTGTAAATTACTTTTAGGAATAGTGTGCACAATCTTTTGTGATCAAGTAATGCTTTGCTTTTATTCCTTCATACAAGTCAGTGTGAATGTATGGTAAAAACCTGGCAAATGCAGTGTAAATGCATTACAAATGTACAGAGAACCAAGCTTAAATGCTTTTGTATTCTAGCACTTCATAAACCAGCCATAGGCAACACAGGACAGGCTGTTGCCTTTAAGTTATGGTAATCACTTCTAACAGTCTGTCCAATGAGAAAATCTACAGGCTTTAATACTGTTGCTTCAATCACTGATAACTGGTCAATAGGCTATATTTGCTACAATCGTACAGTATGTAGCCATTTGTAATGGTGATTGCTAGGAGCACTGTTAATAGCATGCTTGTAGGTGAGATATAAAGGAAACTAAAGATGCTGTTGTACTGGTATTCATTGCCTTGTAGGGTGCTAGTACATTAAGAAATTACAAATTAAATATTAGCAGGATGCATTACTATCAAATCACTAGTGAATCACAGCTAAATAATATGGGCTGTGGCTAAGGTAAAATAGGTAAACGTCTGTTTTAGGCCTCATACACATGGATGTTTCTTAAAAAATAAGCAAAACGTTGGGCCCGACATCAAGGAAAAAAAATCGGTGTTTTTCGGCGTTATGCATCGGCGTTAGTGAGCTTCGGTGTCAATAGGCGTTTTTTAAAAAAAATCATCCCTCTGCTATTTTTCAACCTAAAAGCATCGGCGTCAAAAAACGCTGGTTAACTCCGGTACAATATTAGTTGGCGTTAGTTGGCGTTGTGTGGCGTTGGCGTCTAAAAATGCCAAAATGTTACAGCCTCAGAACGCACTGGCTGTGGGTTCTAGTTTCAGCTCACTAACGCCGACGTCATCTACAGCTCAAAAACTTCAGCGTTTTTATGGGGCCATTGACTAACATGGAGAGCTGCAAAGAACGCCAGAAAATGCTGGCGTCAAAAAACGTCCGTGTGTATGAGGCCTTAGACTTGAACATTTGTCTGCCTGTAGAAAACTGTATATTTGACATGACGGTCGGGTAGCTTCACATCAAACTTAAATCAAATAATGGGTGCTGCACTAAAGAGTTAAATTATAAGCCAATATTATATCTTCTCTAGTGAACACATCCCACAATCGTAAATCATAAATAGCTCATATAACAATGAAGGGGAATAGTATAAAACTTTGTGACAATATTAAGTAGTTGGTGCTTTGGTAATGACAAACTTGTGACAAATCAATAAAATGTCCTTCAAACAGTGTCCATTTAGGAAAGTCTTTCATATTCCCATGCTCTTAAAAGTGCTATCTCCATCAACATATGCAGTGAAAGTAGAAAACACCTCCTCCAAATCCGCTTAGTGCTCCCACCAAGTTCACTTATTAGAACTCTGTGACCACTTAAAGTGATACTAAACACAAACTGTTTAATGTACATTGTCACTTCTATTTCTGTATGTGAATGATGGCACTGCAATTATTTTCATTAAAAAATCTAAATACATTTTTCCTAATCCATATACAGCTGTCACATAACCCAGATCGTTCCCAGCCTGTCTGCAGGGAAACTTTAGCAGGGGGAGCCTCTAGTCCTCTGCTGCTGGTCACATGTTATTTTTTTATTTTTTAATAAACTGTTTTAATTTGGCATACAAATATATATATATATATATATATATATGAAAACAAATCTTTATTTTGTGGAAATAACATGGTGTAGGCAGATTTATGCCAGTGACAGGCTGAGTCACGCCCCTCTAGCCTGTGTCTTAGCATAAGAGGGAGGTGAAGCCTCCATTAATCTAGATGTAATATCCCACCCTCATTGTGTTTAGCTGGTTAGTGGGCATGGAGGAGGAGGGAGGGAGTGAGTGGGCTGTCATTTACCACTGTGTATACACCTTATACATCACATGTGGTAATGCCATACTCAGGGGTAGCAGAATGTATTTTGGGGTATAATTTTTGCTATGTACATGCTATGTGTTAGAAATATGTAGAGCTGCACCGAAATTTCAGCTGCCGAAACATTTTGGCCAAAAATGGTGTTACCAGCAGAATGCCAATGATGGCACCGAAAATGCACCATGTTTTTGCTGTGATTTTACCACGAATTTGCCATGGTTTTGGGCCAATTTTACCAAGATTTACTGTGCTTATGGTGTGTTTTTCATAGGTCATGTGACTCAAAAATCGCATCAAAAATGTAACATGGGTGCGTTAATGATGTGAACTGGGAGGCGTGTTTTTTGTTCGTTTTTTAACTGACCAAAAATGCACCAAGCAAAATTTTTAACACCACAATGGAAGCCCAAGGGACCTGTATGAAGACATACATAAAATTTAAAGGGATGCATTTTTCTTGAGCTTTTCTTGCTCTAAAGGTGCCAATAATGGGCGACAATAAATGCATATATGTTTAAATTGATGATGTTAAATAAAAAGTTGAATATAATACAATTATATATAAAAATATAAATATTTTTTAAAAACTGTCATGTTTTTGGCCAAGTTTACCCTGCATTTTCTGTTTCGGCACCAAAATTTCCATTCATTGCACCTCTAGAAATATCTTCTAAATTGACAACTTTGTGTAAAAAAATGTGTTTTTCATTTTCTTTCCACATTTTCCAAAAACTCGTGGGAAAAAAAATGACATGTTCAATAGACTCATTATGCCTCCTAGATTATGTGTTGGGCTGTTGGCTTTCCAAAAAGGGGTAATTTTTTGGCCGTTTCCGTTGTCCTGGTGCTCCAGGGCCTTCAGAAATGTAAGGGCCGGTTCACACTTGCGCGGCGCCTGAGGCGATCTCAAGGCGGCTTGCGAGGAGACTTCTATCATAGAAGTCAATGCAAGCCACCTGAGATCGCCCTGAAAATAGTGCAGGGACCATTTTTCTAAGGCGGAGCGAAGCGATTCACTCCTATTAGAACGGTTCCATTTGCACAGCATTGAGGTGAATTGTCAGGCGACTCAAGTCGCCTGACAATTCGCCTAGATGTGAACGGGCCGCGAAGTCGCGCCGCATCGCGCCGCGTTAGTGTGAACCGGCCCTTATAGGTAGTCAAGAAATGAAATGTGTAATCTATGTCCCTAGAACACTTGACAGTGCTCCCTGCATGTTGGACCTCTGTATGTGGTCAGGCTGTGGAAAAGTCTCACACGTGATATTGCCATACTCAGGAGGAGTAGAAGAATATGTTTTGGGGTGTAGTTGCAAGTATGCATGCGCCATGTGAGAGAAATAACCTGTTAATATGACAATTTTATGAAAAAAAATCTTCATTTTGCAAAGAATTGTTGGAAAAAAAATAATAACTTCAAAAAACTCACCATGCAACTTACTAAATACCTTGGAATGTCTATTTTCTAAAAAGTCAATTGGGGGGTATTTGTACTTTCCTAGCTTATTAGAGTATCAAGAAATTAGATAGGGCTTCAGTACATCAGGTGTGATCAATTTTCAGTGATTGGCACTATAGCTTGTAGACTCTATAATTTTCCCAAATATAAAATAATATACACCGATTTTGATTATTTTTAACAAAGATATGTAGCAGTATAAATGTTGGTCAACATGTATGTAGAAGAATTACTAATGTGTAAAATTTTATAACAGAAATGAAGAAATGCAATTTTTTCAAAATTTGGTCTTTTTTCATTTTTTTTCATATGGGTAAAGTGTTGCATGACTGAGTAATTGTCATTCAAAATGTGAGAGCACTGAAAGCTGAAAATTGGTCTGATTAGGAAGGAGGTATAAGTGCCCAGTGGGCAAGTGGTTAATAAGTGGGTCCAAAACAGCCTTATTCAGTTCTATGCTTCTAGGCAGCCTTCCAGGTCACTTTTTCACGCCACCCAATTGAGCTCTTAAAAGCCACTTTTCTCCTCCTCCAACTCTGTATTACCACTTGATAGCTGGAAGGTTTTACCCCCTTCACGACCAGTGCATTTTGTGATATTCAGCACTGTGCTACTTTAACTGGCAGTTGCTTGGTCACACAACACTGTACCCAAATTAAATTTATATAATTTCTTTTACACAAATAGAGCTTTCTTTTGCTGATATTCGATCACCACTGGGTTTTAAACTTTTTCTCCTACGTTCACTGACAGACGCAGCTCTTCATGACTTTGTGGGGTTTTATGTTCGTCCTACCAGGAGTTAACTAGGCAGGGAAAAGAAATCAGCTGGCCCCTCCCCTGGGGGCCGTCCTCTTTTCCTACATTAAAACCCCCCCTCACAGAGGAGCTATCCAGTTTCAATGCCTAGTTCGCAAGGAGTTGACCTGGCTTCCCTATAGGGAACTGCGGTCCTATTGTGACCATTTTTCTTTTTTCTTTTTTCTGCAATCAAGATGATCTGCTATCAAGAAGCTGGTCGGGGCATTGAGAGTCTTCGTGCTCTGTACTTTCCCCGACCTGGCCAACATGATGCGAAGCCAGCCCCAACACAGGGACCCGCCGCATCTTACCCGTTCCCCCCCCCATATTGGTCCCCTTCCCGATTCGTTCGGCAGGGTGACCCTGGGCCTGCAGCGACCCCCCGCCGAGGGTGGAAAGTCTGCATCCGGGTGGCTACCGTGGTGTCGGACTGGTAAGTGAGCGCCCTGCCTTCCTCCCCACATGGGGAGTGAAGAGGGCCCGACGTCCAAAAATGCAATTTTTTCACTGCTCCTGTAGCTGTCCAGGGTAGCCACCGGGTGGGAATCAGCCTCTCATCTTTCCCCCTGCCACCCCCCGCCCTCACCCCCCTCCCCAGCGCTGTACCTTCGTTCAGCCTTCTCGTCCAGCATCGCCATGCGGTCTTTCGGCCGCCATTTTGCGGCGGACCGCCGCCATTTTGCCGTAGCCGCGGACATTTTCAGTCTATGAGGCTTTCCCTCTAGCGCTCGGAGCGGCCATAATCGGTACTGCATGTTGCCTGAGAGGTGTGCTCACCCTCTAGTGCTTCCTGGCGGCCATCTTCACTGCATGCTCTGCATTCTACACGTGGCTGCAGCTTCTCCTTCTCTCTGAAAACGGCGGCTGACAGAGGCAGTTCTTCTGAACGATTGGCGCTATCAGGCAGCAAAACAGCAAGTATAGCTGGGCTCCCTCTGGGCTGGTGGCGGTGGGGTGCTGTCCTCTGGATCCTGTGGGTGTGTGGCTGTGTGCGGGGCGTCCCTTCCTTCCATCCATCCATCCATCCCTGTAATGGCTGATCTCCCTGCTGAACCTACTGAGGTGGCTTCAGCTGCCACGCAGTCTGACCAAGGGGCTTTTCTCTCCCAGCTGCGGGATGTCCTTGCTGAGTTTCTTCCGCATTCGCACCACGTTGCAGTTGGATCAAACAGGCGAATCGCGGGCTGCCTATGTGTGCGGGTCTTCTAGGCCCCCCAGGGCCCCCAAGTCCTATCCTTACAATGAATTTTTTGGCCATTTCCTATACCGTGAATGGCAACAACCACGCCGTTCCCCCTCACTGACTGCACGTTTTTCTGAACGCTATCCCTTTGAGGAGAGCTTCCTGAAGAAATGGGAATCTCCTGCGGTGGATCCGCCTATTGCACGCCTTACTAAGGCGACTACCATTCCTATGGAAGGGACTCCTTCCTTTAAGGATCCTGCTGATAGAAGAACAGAGGCACTTCTGAAGTCCTTGTTTTTGAATGCGAGCTCCGCGGTGCGACCTACTTTGGCTGCGGCCATGGCAGCGCAGTACCTTTCGGAGTGCATGAAGGGACTTAAGTCGGACCTGACTGAAGGTCGCCTCATGGAGGCACTGCAGAAGGCTGAGTTTTTATTCCAGGGGATTAATTACCTCTGTGACGCGGCGGTGGACGTTCTGCCCTTGTTGTCCAGAATTTCTATATCGGCCATTAGGCTTCGCAGAACTCTTTTGGCTGCGGTCCTGGTCGGGTGACCACGCCTCCAAACTAGGTTTGGCTGGTATTCCCTCCAGGGTGGGCGCCTATTTGGCTCACGACTTGAAGAAATCATTAAGGATTTCACGGGAGGCAAGAGTACTTTCCTCCCGGAGCCTCGCAGGCGTGAATTTCGCCGTAGACAGGAGCCTTCTACGTCTGGTCAGCGGAAGCCCTTTCGTGCATCCGGCGCGGCAAGTAAGGGAACCCGTCCCAGTAAGGTTGCTGCAGGGGCTGGACACCGACAGTGGCAGCGCAAACCAGGAAAGACGGAAGACAAGTCTTCCTCAGCCTGATGGGTCGCCCCCACCCGATTGTCGGGTGGGGGGACGTCTTCGGGGGTTCGCAAACCAGTGGCTGGCTCGCATTTCCGACCGCTGGGTCTGCGAGGTGGTGTCCACCGGGTACAGGATAGAGTTCATTTCTCTACCCCCAGACAGGTTCTTCCCATCAAATTTAAGTCTCCCGCTGGAGCGCAAACAGGCCCTTCTCAGGGCGGTGCAGGCTCTCTCAGATCAGGGAGTGATCGTACCGGTCCCACAAGGGGAGAGGTTTCGAGGCTTTTACTTGAATCTCTTTGTGGTGCCCAAAAAGGGCGACAGTTTTCGGCCCATCCTGGATCTGAAGGCCCTAAACAAATTTGTCAGGGCACGGAAATTCCGGATGGAGTCCGTTCGGTCGGTTGTGACCGCCCTGCACCAAGGGGAATTCCTAGCATCGTTGGACATAAAGGATGCGTATCTAAGGATGAAGATGGTACTGCGCAGCCTATACCAGTGTGTAAGTAAAAGAACCTTGCCCCTAGTGGTTCTAGGACGATACTAGACAGGTGTATACATACTCATGATGATAAAACAAGGATATAATATATATAATATTACCGAGATAAAAAGTAGTAAATGCAAAATTCAATAAAATCTGTGTGACCACACGGGAGGATTGAGAGTGGGAGAAAAAAACGCACCCCATATTGGAAGAACATCTCCCGCTAAAGATACCTTGATGCGCACAGGTCCTTACCTGCTCAGGTGAGAGTTCTGAGAGCACAGATCCAGTTGAAGCACCTTAGAAATGGAATCCTTTTTGGGGTGATTAACCACCCCCCTGCACAAAGAGGCTTCCCACACCATTTTTTGGAGCGCGAATCGTTTATGAACTTTGGAGCACAAGTCACTCATTTGTCACTTTTACCACTCTATTATAAAGGACTATATTTGATTTTCCACTTGATATTTATTTTTATTTTTATTCACTATCTTGCTATAAATTATTTATCTTATCACAATATCACAGTCATTCAGATTTTATTGAATTTTGCATTTACTACTTTTTATCTCGGTAATATTATATATATTATATCCTTGTTTTATCATCATAAGTATGTATACACCTGTCTAGTATCGCCCAGGCAAAATCAGCAAGGTGCATTGTACACTTCGTTTTTTTACCTATTTAACTACTAACAGTGAAATAGTGTGGCAATACATCCTAGAACCACTAGGGGCAAGGTTCTTTTACTTACACACTGGTATAGGCTGCGCAGTACCATCTTCATCCTTAGATAACCATATATATTGTCAGATATTAGGCACAGCAGCAACCTAGTCCTTTCTCCAGTGTGCGACCATAGTAGCGCGGGGATACATCCTCACATTGTTATAAAGGATGCGTACCTTCATGTACCCATCCATCCGCGACATCAGCGATTCCTGCGGTTCGCTGTTGGGGATCGCCATTTTCAATTTGTAGCTCTTCCCTTCGGTCTGACCTCCGCGCCCCGGGTGTTCACGAAGTTACTGGCTCCGGTGTTGGCGTTGCTGCGGCAGAGGGGCATTGCCATCGTGGCTTACCTGGACGATCTGCTCCTGCGAGCGGACTCTGTCTCTGCCCTGGAGGAGAATGTGAACATCGCAATGGTCTCATTGCGGGACTTCGGATGGTTACTCAACCTGCAGAAGTCGTCAGTGTCTCCTTCCTGCCGTCTGGAGTACTTGGGTCTCATTCTGGACACGAACCAAGCAAAGGTATTTCTCCCTCCGACAAAGCTACAAAGCTTACAGTCGGCTGTGCGCACCCTACTATCACGCCGCCAGTCTTCTTTGCGGTTCTGTATGAGGGTGCTGGGGCTCATGGTCTCATCGTTCGAGGCGATACCTTTTGCCCAGAGTCACACTCGTTTGCTCCAACGAGCAATTCTGGTTCAATGGGACAAGTCCCACCGGTCCTTGGATCTTCTGATCCGGCTGGGCCCTCAGACCAGGGCGTCCCTCACTTGGTGGTTGCGGGACTCGGCCCTCACTCGAGGGACACAGGTCTTACTCTGGGTTCATGAGGTCTGCCGTCCTTCCTCTGTGACTGCTGAAGACGTCCAACTCATTGGTAGGCTTCAGGGCG
>BLSH010552316.1:2881459-2899693 GCA_018402905.1 Glandirana rugosa | reverse complement strand
CCGCTAAAAATCGCAGATCGCCGCCATTACTAGTAAAAAATAAAAAAAAATAAAAACCCCAGAAATTAATTCTCACCATCCGTAAACGCGGCCACTTTTGCGCAAACCAATTAATAAACGCCAATTGCAATTTTTTTTATCGCAAATATAAGGAATTATATAAATCGTCCAAAAACGGTGAAAAAAAATGTTTTTTTATATATTTTTTTTTTAATTTGTATTTTAGCAAAAAGTAAGAAATTTGGGTTTTTTTGCAAAATGGTCGCTCTTCTTTTGTTTAAAGCGGCGATAAGAAATGACGCAGAGGCGATCAAATACCACCAAAAGAAAGCTCTATTTGTGGGAAAAAAAGGACGCAAATTTTGTTTGGGTACAACGTCGCACGACCGCGCAATTGTCAGTTAAAGCGACGCAGCGCCGAATCGCAAAAAGTGCTCTGGTCCTAAAGTGGGAAATTCTTCCGGGGCTGAAGTGAGAAATTAAGGTCAGTCAGTCCGAAAAATTGGGAAAACTTTGAAAGTGTCCCCAAGTGCAGTCACAAAAACCATCAAGCGCTACAAAGAAACTGGCTCACATGCAGACCGCCCCAGGAAAGGAAGACCAAGAGTCACCTCTGCTGCGGAGGATAAGTTCATCCGAGTCGCCAGCCTCAGAAATCGCAGGTTAACAGAAGCTCAGATTAGAGACCAGATCAATGGCACACAGAGTTCTAGCAGCAGACCCATCTCTACAACAACTGTTAAGAGTAGACTGTGTGAATCAGGCCTTCATGGTAGAATACCTGCTAGGAAACCACTGCTAAAGAAAGGAAACAAGCAGAAGAGACTTGTTTGGGCTAAAGAACACAAGGAATGGACATTAGACCAGTGGAAATCTGTGCTTTGGTCTGATGAGTCCAAATTTGAGATCTTTGGTTCCAACCACCGTGTCTTTGCGTGACGCAGAAAAGGTGAACAGATGGACTCTACATGCCTGGTTCCCACCGTGAAGCATGGAGGAGGAGGTGTGATGGTGTGGGGGTGCTTTGCTGGTGACACTGTTGGGGATTTATTCAAAATTGAAGGCATACTGAACCAGCATGGCTACCACAGCATCTTGCAGCGGCATGCTATTCCATCCGGTTTTCGTTTAGTTGGACCATCATTTATTTTTCAACAGGACAATGACCCCAAACACACCTCCAGGCTGTGTAAGGGCTATTTGACCAAGAAGGAGAGTGATGGGGTGCTGCGCCAGATGACCTGGCCTCTACAGTCACCGGACCTGAACCCAATCGAGATGGTTTGGGGTGAGCTGGACAGCAGAGTGAAGGCAAAAGGGCCAACAAGTGCTAAGCATCTCTGGGAACTCCTTCAGGACTGTTGAAAGACCATTTCAGGTGATTACCTCTTGAAGCTGATCAAGAGAATGCCAAGAGTGTGCAAAGCAGTAATCAAAGCAAAAGGTGGCTACTTTGAAGAACCTAGAATATGACATATTTTCAGTTCTTTCACACTTTTTTGTTATGTAATAGTTTTGATGCCTTCAGTGTGAATCTACAATTTTCATAGTCCTGAAAATAAAGAAAACTCTTTGAATGAGAAGGTGTGTCCAAACTTTTGGTCTGTACTGTGTATATATGTATGTATGTATGTATATGTATATGTGTAATATATACACACACACACACACACACACTCTCACCAAAGTAAGTACACCCCTCACATTTTTGTAAATATTTTATTCTATCTTTTCATGTGACAACTTTGCTACAATGTACAGTAGTGAGTGTACAGCTTGTTTAACAGTGTAAATTAGCTGTCCCCTCAAAATAGCTCAACACACAGCCATAATGTCTAAACCGCTGGCAACAAAAGTGAGTACATTGGCTGCAATTTACCCCACCTGTGATGCTGAGCTGTATACTGTGTCCTGTGATGTTGAGCTGTATACTGTGTCCTGTGATGCTGGGGCTGTATACTGTGTCCTGTGATGTGATACTGAGCACATTATGTGGAATACAGGGGACGGAGTGGGTGGATTCTATAAGGGGTGGGGCTTATTAGACGTAGGAGTGGTCAAAAAGGAAGGACGGGGCCTGGCGCCCCCCCATCCTAAAACTTCACCAGCCGCCACTGCTACAATGTAAAGTAGTGAGTGTACAGTATAACAGTATAACAGTAGTGAGTGTACAGTATAACAGTGTAAATTTGCTGTCCCCTCAAAATAACTCAACACACAGCCATTAACGTCTAAACCGCTGGCAACTAAAGTGAGTACACCCCTAAGTGAAAATGTCCAAGCTGGGCCCAATTAGCCATTTTCCCTAACCCTGTGTCATGTGACTCTTTAGTGTTACAAGGTCTCAGGTATGAATTGGGAGCAGGTGTGTTAAATTTGGTGTTATCGCTGTTACTCTCTAATACTGGTGACTGGAAGTTCAACATGGCAAATCATGGCAAAGAAGTCTTTGAGGATCTGAAAAAAAGAATTGTTGTTCTTCATAAAGATCGCCTAGGCTATAAGAAGATTGCCAAATTCCTGAAACTGAGCTGCAGCATGGTAGCCAAGACCATACAGCAGTTTAACAGGACAGTTTCCACTCAGAACAGGCCTCTCCATGGTTGACCAAAGAAGTTGAGTGCATGTGCTCAGTGTCATATCCAGAGGTTGTCTTTGGGAAATAGACGTATAAGTGCTGCCAGCATTGCTGCAGAGGTTGAAGGGGTCGGAGACAGCCTGTCAGTGCTCAGACCATACGCCGCACACTGCATCAAATTGGTCTGCATGGCTGTCGTCCCAGAAGGAAGCCTCCTCTAAAGATGATGCGCAACAACACCTGCAAACAGTTTGCTGAAGACAAGCAGACTAAGGACATGGATTACTGGAACCATGTCCTGTGGTCTGATGAGACCAAGATAAACTTATTTGGTTCAGATGGTGTCAAGAGTGTGTGGTGGCAACCAGGTGAGGAATACAAAGACAAGTGTGTCTTGCCTACAGTCAAGCATGGTGGTGGGAGTGTCATGGTCTGGGGCTGCATGAGTGCTGTTGGCACGGGGGAGCTACAGTTCATTGAGGGAACCATGAATGCCAACATGTACTGTGACATACTGTAGCAGAGCATGATCCCCTCCCTTTAGAGACTGGCCCGCAGGGCAGTATTCCATCATGATAACGACCCCAAACACACCTCCAAGATGACCACTGTCTTGCTAAAGAATCTAAGGGTAAAGGTGATGGACTGGCCAAGCATGTCTCCAGACCTAAACTCTATTGAGCATCTATGGGGCATTCTCAAATGGAAGGTGCAGGAGCGCAAGATCTCTAACATCCACCAGCTCCGTGATGTCGTCATGGAGGAGTGGAAGAGGACTCCAGTGGCAACCTGTGAAGCTCTGGTGAACTCCATGCCCAAGAGGGTTAAGGCAGTGCTGGAAAATAATGGTGGTCACACAAAATATTGACACTTTGGGCCCAATTTGGACATTTTCACTTGTGGTTTAGACATTAATGGTTGAGTTATTTTGAGAGGACAGCAAATTTACACTGTTATATAAGCTGTACAATCACTACTTTACATTGTAGCAAAGTGTCATTTCTTCAGTGTTGTCACATTATAAGGTATAATAAAATATTTACAAAAATGTGAGAGGTGTACTCACTTTTGTGAGATAATGTGTGTGTATATGTATATATATATTTTTTTTTTTTTGAAAATGGATCAATCCTGATGTACTGATGGCTTATCTAATTTCTTTAGGCCCTAAAACTTTTTTTTTTTTTTTTTTTTTTTTACATACTGTCACCAGTTCAGTACTGTGTCATCATATAACTGGTATGGTGGTGATCAAAAATACTAACTTGTGACAGTAAAGTACTATCCTATCATATATATCATCACATGACATTCTATCATATAAGCCTAACAAACCTATATAGTTTATGTGACATCTTGGCTTCTACCTGTATACATTTGTATACGGCTAATCGTGCAGTTTTTAGAAATAATATATATTTTTTCATCTGTTCATGTTTTAGACGCAGACATCGGTCTAGCAGTGAATCATCGTACAGTTCAAGGAGGAAGCGCAGTCACAGCAGGTCAAGAGATAGAGGAAAGTCACGAAAAGTCCACAGATCAAGGATATCAAGGTGATTTTTTCGTTTTAGGGTGATCAACCATTTATTTTTCCCATGAAGGAATAAAAAAAATCTGCTACTTAAACAAATATACTGTACATTGCAATAACAAAGTCTCAGTGAATACCCAATATGTTTTGCCAGAGTTTTTGCACAGTAATTGCAAGCTGGAAAAAATAATAGGGAACATTGCCTAAGTTCTCCATCTTTGTCCTCCATTGAAGTTACTCCAATGGAACTTCATGTACCGTCAGTGCGAATAAGGCACAGAGACTGAACAGTGTTCTCTATTGCTCTATGCTCAGGTTTAGCAAATTCAACAGAGAGGCCTAGACAATAAGAAATTCACTTACAGGTCTGTCATATAAACAAATTATTTTCTAAAAAGCTCTTTTTTCTTTTTGAGAGGGTTCTTTGTTTGTTAAAAATGCATTGGGCATTGCTTCTCAAAATTTGGTATACCAAGGATACCTAACGCATCCCTGTCAGTCAAAAAAATTCTGCACAAAGCAGTCCTTGTATAAGAATAATATAAATGCCTTCTTCTCTTCCTAGCGAATGATGCTCTGGTCAGTCTTCCTATTAAGGCTGCATAGAAACTGACACTTCAGAAGTGTCATTCTCCTGTGTCCACTGCAGTGCTCGGTGGACTCCCACATCGCTACATGTCCTCTGCAGACTTCACAGGAAGATGCCTCATGATTAGAATGGTATTGGGCAGTGCGGGGGAGCTTAGTATTTACATTCTTTGCAGGGGCAGCTTTGTGCAGATTTTATTTCAACATGACAGTGTCATATTACAGGATAGCTAATTCCAGGAACAAAAATATAATATTTTACAACTTACCAATTCTAAGATGTGATGGCTGTATTAGTTCTCTCTTTTCAGGTTAAAGCAGAACTCCGGGGTCGGCAAAAAAATCCCCCATTAGTACACACTCCCCACACAAAACACTAAACGGTTATTACATTTGTGAAATTTCTTACCATTGAAGAGAAAATACGAATTGAATTTTCAGGAAGTCAGCTCTGTAGTTCAAAAAACGCATCATGTATTCTGCCAGGGAGGCTCTTTGAGAACAGTGATTGCATCGTATCCTCTTCTCTCTCTTTACATTGTCCTCAAATTACATTTCCCATCATGCTTTGATCATTTTGCAGTGTATGAGGGAGGTACACTAGGCCTGTACATGTAAATGTGAACTAGCCCACTTCAACATACATCATGCCCCTAATTCTGCAGCAAGTCCCATTATTCAGTGACCCACACAAGGCAGGATAGGTTACAGCCTTATAAATGCAATGCATGTGTTCTCTCACCTCCATCCACAACAAGACATAAACATATTGACCTTACTTGCTTTGTGTAATCATTACTGAATTGTTCACACATCCCATAATGATATATTATACACACTGTACTCGGCTCTAAATCAGTATTAGAAATATTCCTCCTCCTGCTGCAGATTTGAGATCTTTCTAACAGTAATCAGTGCTGGTATGGTGTATATGAGAACATCCCTAGACGCAATACAGAAAGAGCCGGGCCATGATTCTTTACATCAGCATGTGGCACAAGTAAATTTCCGCATGAGAAAAAAAACAAAAAAGCGCAGTGCTACTCAATAACACAATAATGGTGGAACCCTCTAATGTATGGAAATCTCAATAATCTTCAATATCACCACAATACCGGTCTCTGTGATATGTAACCTTGCATATAATACACATCACACTGAAAACAAGACATAAAAATGACCGCAAACTTTGCAGGGATGGTGAAAACCCCTCCTACAGATATATAGCAGTGTACATTGTCAGTAAAGCAGTGGATGGTGTCCACTGCTTATCAGTGCCCATAAGTGTAGCCTTAGTGCAGTTTATCAGTGCAACCTCATCAGTGCTGCCTCAGTGCAGTTTATCAGTGCGGTAATACCAGAGCCCACCAGTGCAGCTTATAAGTGCCCATCGGTGTGGTCACACCAGTGCCTATCAGTGCAGCTTGTCTGTGCCCACCAGTGTGGTCTCACCAGTGCAGCTTATCAGTGCCCACCAGTGTGGTTAATCTGTGCCCATCAGTGTGGCCCCACCGGTGCAGCTCATCAGTGCGGCTTAACAGTGCCCATCAGTGTGGCTTATCAGTGCCCATCAGTGTGGTCACACCAGTTCAGCTTATTAGTGCCCATCAGGGCAGCTTATCAGTGCCCATCAGTGCGGTCACACTAGTGCCCATCAGTGTGGTCACACCAGTGTCCTTCAGTGCGGCTTATCAGTGTGGTCACAGCATTGCCCATCAGTGCAGCTTACCAGTGCCCATCAGTGTGGCTTATCAGTGGCCATCAGTGTGGCTTATCTGTGCCCATCAGTGCAGTCACACCAGTGCCCATCAGTGCGGCTTATCAGTGCCCATCAGTGCAGCTTATCGGTGCCCATCAGTGCAGCTTATCGGTGCCCATCAGTGCGGCTTATCGGTACCCATCAGTGCGGCTTAACAGTGCAGCTTATCAGTGCCCATCAGTGTGGCTTATCTGTACCCATCAGTGCGGCTTACCTGTGCCCATTAGTGCAGCAAGAGGTGGGACATTACTGTGAGCGGCGTTTACACATACAACACCAGTCAGCCCAAGATCTCCGTTCTGCAATGCGGCTGATCTCTGGTAACATTCCCCGCTCTCAGCACTGAGAGAGAGAGCGGGCAGTGGGGGGTCAGGGGCAAGGGGGGGCGGTGCTGACAGGGAGCAGAGGAGGAGGGAGCAGACGAGGAGGACACCACATCCATGGGCGGCACAGACTGTGAGACCCCCCTCCGCCCACTACAGTGTGCAGAGCGGAAATGCGAGTCCCTGCTGCTTCTAGTGAACTACAGGTGGGAGTGCCAAGCTGGTAGTACATGAGGGATAGCAGCCAGCGGTCTTAACAGGAAACCGGAAACCAATGGGCAATAACATTTTTTCAGCAAGTTCAACAGGCTACTACAGAGTTCAGCAGAAGATGGATGGCATAGTTAGTGAAGGTAGGAGATCAGCAACAAGGACATGGAAAAACTTTTTTTTCCCAGAGTTCTGCTTTAAGAACATTTCATTCAGTACAGAAAATGCCTCTTGATTTTGACAGACATGCTGCATTCTTGTTACTTCCTGGTACCTGAACAGAAAGCAAAGTGATCTTTCTTATGTAAACTACCAAAACCATCATCACCTATATAATGGAGATGAACATAGGCAGGCATGTTTGAAGTACAGCCTGAGTAGCAACCATGTCTCACCCACCCAGGGACAGAACATGTATTATTTGTACTATTACCAGGTAAAAATAAAGGGAAAAATCTAATGAATAAAACAAATGCAGCCACTAAATCTAAGGGCTGGTATACTGCAATATATTACATTTTGTTTTTTGGGAGGTTATACAGTGCCTTGAAAAAGTATTCACACCCCTTGAAACTTTCCACATTTTGTCATGTTACAACCAAAAATGTAATTGTATTTTATGTGATCGGCCAGCACAAAGAGGCACATCATTGTGAAGTGGAAGGAAAATGATAAATGGTTTTCAACATTTTTTAACAAATATGTGAAACGTTTGGCGTGCATTTGTATTCAGCTCCCCAATACTTTGTAGAACCACCTTTCTCTGCAATTACACCTGCAAGTCTTTTTGGGTAATGTCTCTACCAGCTTTACACATCTAGAGAGTGACATTTTTCCCATTCTTTTTTGCAAAATAGCTCAAGCTCTGTCAGATTGGATGGAAAGCATCTGCAAACAGCAATTTTCAAGTCTTGCCACAGATTCTCAGTTTGATTTAGGTCTGGACTTTGACTGTGCCATTCTATTGCATGAATATGCTTTGATCTAAACCATTCCATTGTAGCTCTGGCTGTATGTTTAGGGTTGTTGTCCTGCTGGAAGGTGAACCTCCACCTCAATCTCAAGTCTTTTGCAGACTCTAACAGGTTTTCTTCTAAGATTGTCCTGTATTTGGCTATATTCATCTTCCCATCAACTCTGACCAGATTCACTGTCCCTGCTGAAGAAAATCATCCCCACAACATGATGCTGCCACCACCATGTTTCACGGGTGATGTGCATTGTTAGTTTTCCACCACACACAGCATTTTGCTTATAGGCGAAAAAGTTAAATTTTGGTCTCATTTGACCAGAGCACCACCTTCCACATGTTTGCTGTGCCCCCCACATGGCTTCTCGCAAACTGCAAACGGCACCTCTTATGGATTTCTTTCAACAATGGCTTTGTTCTTGCCACTCTTCCATAGAGGCCAGATTTGTGGAGCATATTACTAAAAGTTGTCCTGTGGACAGATTCTCCCACCTGAGCTGTGGATCTCTGCAGCTGCTCCAGAGTTACCAAGGGCCTCTTGGATGCTTCTCTGATTAATGCTCTCCTTGCCCGGCCTGTCAGTTTAGGTGGACGGCCATGCCTTGTTAGGTTTGCAGTTGTGCCATACTCTTTCCATTTTCAGATGATGGACTGAACAGTGTTCCGTGAGATGATCAAAGCTTGGGATATTTTTTTATAACCTAACCCTGCTTTAAACTTCTCCACAACTTTGTCACCAACCTTTCTGGTGTGTTCCTTGATCTTCATGATGCTCTTTGTTCACGAAGGTTCTCTAACAAACCTTTGAGGGCTTCACAGAACAGCTGTATTTATACTGAGATTAAATTACACACAGGTGGGCACGTCATACTTTTCAGATATTTATTTGTAAAAAAATCTTGAAAACCATTTATCATTTTCCTTTCACTTCACAATTATGTGCCACTCTGTGTTGTTCTATCAAATAAAATTCCAATTAAATACATTTTTGGTTGTAACATGACAAAATGTGGAAAATTTCAAGGAGTATGAATACTTTTTCAAGTCACTGTACATGCCTTTAGCAATAAGTGATTAGAAAATATTAAAAATATTCTGATAGTAAAAGCATTGCAACACATGTATGTGTACTATAACTGGTGGATGCTTTATCGCTGATGGATGTTCACACCATGCAGGATTTCAAAACTATCAATATAGATGGATAAGCAAGCAAATAGGGAAAGGCTCCACACATAAATTTGCTACCATGCACAAATTGAGCAACTCCGCACAATGTTTGACCTCTGATATAGGAAAGGCCATTTTGCTCTGTAGGAAGTGTCCAAAAATTAAATTGGCTTAGGCAGTGTGTGTGACTTTCACCAAACATTGTCTGATGGAGAATCAATCACTGCTATTTAAAATACATGGTCCTGAAAGATTCATTTGCAGTGACATTCCAAAGACATTCTACAGATAATGTTTGCTGAATGCCAGATTCTCTACTTTTTAACTATACCCTAAAGCATATGTAAAGTCAGAACCCTTTTTCTTATTTTTGGATATACAAGGGAATTATTATGTCTCCCTCAGTTTTCTTTTCCTGTGATCATTCAAACATTGGATTTTCTCACTTTCTGTAGCAGAGGCAATGGTTAACAGGATCAGCTGTAAAGCCTGGTACACACTAGCAGTTTTATTTTCGTTCAATCCAGGGGGCTGAATGAAAAAAAAACTGAAGAGCTTAGGAGGAGCTGCTGTATTTACTATCCGATGTTAGTAAAGCGATCTCCCCTGCTAAACTATTGTGTCCTTACAGGAGAATGACCCCCCCACAAGAACACCCCAGTTATCACTCTCAGCCATTGACTGAGAGTACTGAGCAGATGCTGATTGGCAGACGTGTACATATTCTTTAATGATTTGACCTATGTGAACATAACATTATGTATATGTACATATTACTTAACTCATATAGGCTCTATGATGCCTATGTTCTATAAGAATTTTCCTGCTGTGATAATCTCCACTATAATGTTTGTTGTAAACTGTATGTACTGGTATTAAATGTTAAAAACGCATGAATAATAACATGAATTCGTACTGCTCAATTCCTACTAAATCATGAGTTATAATTATGTGATCTATGTATATTTCATGCCAAATGCATCTGTTTTATTCTTCATTTTGCTACTGATTATGGAATACCATCACAAAAGATGTTAACAGGAGGTAACCAATCTGGAATGGGCATTTGTGGTGCATTCTGGTAGATATCATTAGTTTCCAAAAACTTTCTTCATACAGTTATGAATATTTAAATTATCTATCTACATGATGCCCTTGTTTATGCCCAAGCAAACATATTTTGAACTATGTGTTTTAGGCTGGATTCACACCTATGCAAATTGAGTGCAGCTTACACTGCATCCAATTCGCAGGACACATGTTGTTTTCAATGTGTCCGGTTCACGTATGTTCAGTGCATTTGCACTCCGCATTGCACAGAAAACGTGTGTGTTTTATGTGCAGTGCGGTGCGAATTACAGCCCCATTTTGTTCAATGGGAATGCATCTATTTCACAGATGTGTTCCGCATTGAACGGGGGGGGGGGGCTTTTCCCCCTGCTCACTTCACCTCCCCCCTCCCCTCCCTGGCCAGCTGATGCGCTGTGAGAACAGAGCCAAGCTGCTGAACAGTGGCTTGTTTACCTCTCACCCAGATCGGAGCTGGAATTTGCACCGCACTGGTGTGAATGCAGCCTTATCACTCTCCCTCTCTTATACTAGTCACTGGAAGTTCAACATGGCACCTCATGGCAAAGAACTCTCTGAGGATCTGAAAAAAAGAATTGTTGCTCTACATAAAGATGGCCTAGGCTATAAGAAGATTGCCAAGACCCTGAAACTGAGCTTTAGGCCTCATACACACGGACGTTTTTTGATGCCGGCGTTTTCTGGCGTTTTTTGCAGCTCTCCATGTTAGTCAATGGCCCCATAAAAACGTTGGCGTTTTTGAGCTGTAGATGACGTTGGCGTTAGTGAGCTGAAACTAGAACCCACGGCCAGCGCGTTCTGAGGCTGTAACGTTTTGGCATTTTTTGACGCCGACGCCACAATATGCCAACAAACGCCACCTATTATTATACCGGCGTTTTCCGGCATTTTTTGACGCCGACGTTTTTAGGTTGAAAAATAGCAGAGGGATGATTTTTTTTAAAAAACGCCTATTGACGCCGACGCTCACGAACGCTCAAAAACGCTGATGCATAACGCCGAAAAACGCCGACTTTTTTTCCTTGACGTCGGGCCCGAAGTTTTGTTTATTTTTTTAGAAACGTCCGTGTGTATGAGGCCTTAGCATGGTGGCCAAGACCATACGGCGGTTTAACAGGACAGGTTCCACTCAGAACAGGCCTCGCTATGGTCGACCAAAGAAGTTGATTGCACATGCTTAGTGTAATACCCTGAGGTTGTCTTTGGGAAATAGATGTATGAGTGCTGCCAGCATTGCTGCAGAGGTTGAAGGGGTGGGGGGTCAGCCTGTCAGTGCTCAGACCATATGCCGCAAAGTGCATCAAATTTGTCTGTATGGCTGTCGTCCCAGAAGGAAGCCTCTTCTAAAGACGATGCACAAGAAAACCCACAGTTTGCTGAAGACAAGCAGACTAAGGACATGGATTACTGGAACCATGTCCTGTGGTCTGATGACACCAAGATAAACTTATTTGGTTCAGATGGTGTCAAGCGTTTGTGGTGCCAACCAGGTGAGGAGTACAAAGACAAATGTGTCTTACCTACAGTCAAGCATGGTGGTGGGAGTGTCATGGTCTGGGGCTGCATTAGTGCTGCCGGCACTGTGGAGCTACAGTTCTTTGAGGAAACCATGAATGCCAACATGTACTGTGACATGCTAAAGCAGAGCATGATCCCCTACCTTTGAAAACTGGACTGCAGGGCAGTATTGCAACAGGATAACGACCCCAAACACACCTCCAAGATTACCACTGCCTTGCATGTCTCCAGATCTAAACCCTATTATGCATCTGTGGGGCATCCTCAATTGGAAGGTGGAGGAGCGCAAGGTCTCTAACATCCACCAGCTCCATGATGTCATCATGGAGGAGTGGAAGAGGACTCCAATGGCAACCTCTGAAGCTCTGGTGAACTCCATACCCAGAAGTGTTAATGCAGTGCTGGAAAATTGTGGTGGCCACACAAAATATTGACATTTTGGGGCCAATTTGGACATTTTCGCATTATTTCTAGAGCAGAATAACACTCAATATCATATAAATTTCTCTGATATAGGCTGGAAAACTGTAGATGTATAAACCCTGAAAGAACAACAAAATATTCAACTCATTCCAGTCATAGACTTTACATGTTTCGCGGAGATCTGCTTCTTCAGGAGTGTAATTCAGAGAAGTATATATATTCTAGAAAAGAAACATATGTATGAATATCCATAGAAGGGTTTACGAATGAAACAACAAAGTTATTCATGGCACACCAAAGTCAGCCAAATCCTTGAGTATTTGTATTCAAAGGATGTTCCTCCTGACATGATTGACAGTTTGCAAATTAGCAGTTTTAAATGTTTTTGCCATCATGGAGCACTATACCAGCAACGATTTGGCTGACTTTGGTGTTCCATGAATAACTTTGTTGTTTCATGCATAAACCCTTCTATGAATATTCATACATATGTTTCTTTTCTAGAATATACATACTTCTCTCTGAATTACACTCCTGAAGAAGCGGATCTCCGTGAAACATGTAGAGTCAATGACTGGAATGAGTTGAATATTTTGTTCTTCTTTCAGGGTTTATACATCTACCCTCTCCCAGCCTATATCAGAGAAATTTGCATGATATTGAGTGCTATTTTGCTCTAGAAATAATGCGATAGTCTTGTATGTTGTATGTCTGCCCATGTGGGTATAGTTTTTAAATGCCCTAATAAATTTGTATTTTTATAAAAAATCATGTGAATTCATACCGTACCACGAAAGTCCAATATTGCCTCATGTATACATGTGTTCTTCCGAACTGGATGTAAAGTCTTATTGCAATTTTAATAATGGTGCACCTAAATTTAGATTTTCCCTGGGTACTCCGATTATAACTAATATCTTAGGATGCCAGATGTTTGCTATAAAGAAAGTACCGCATCAAAAAATAAAAAGTATTGGTATCACAAATGGCTACATATAACTTTGCTGAAACACAACTTATTGTATATTGTGTTCCTTGTCCCTGGTGCATATGAATACATTTAGTTGTGTACTGTGTCCACTCCTGCACCTCAGTGGCAGAGTAACACTTTTAATTTTCTTGCATTTCTTCACTGATGCTATCAGTAACCACAATGAAGTGTGTGAGAGACACAGTTGCATTTTTATGACGATGTGGGGTACAAGGATATTTATGTAGCAGCTGTTACTTTAAAAATTCCACTAATTCTTACTTAAATTTAAAGAGGTTGGAAATAAGGAAAAATATACAGAGATGACCAAACAGAATCAAAACAAATTGCTCAGGTCTTATAGTTGATGGCATGGTGCTTTCAGTGAGTTAACATGCTCGATGGAAGCTTTGAGACAAGGAAGTTTAAAAAACATATACTAGAGTTGCACGATTAATCTTTAAAAGATTGTGATCTCAATTCAACCCCCCACACGAACTTAATCCAGCATTTCCATGATTCATGCGGAAAGGGCAGAGCCATTCCCCGACTCAGAACTGTTAAAAAAAAAAAGCAGCTGGTTTTTTTATCAACAACATTGCTCAACGCTGAAACAGAGATAAAAATAAATATTGTATCTTTCTGTATATTCATTTACAGATCAAAGGGATGAACTTCAGTCTGCATATGAAGTCAGTTTAAAGCAACCTTGTCAAGTTAATAAAAAAACAAAAAAAAACAGTTTTTATTTTTTTTTTTGTTTTTTGTTAGATTGTTCCTCTGATTAACCACTTCACGCCCAAGGTATATTCATGGACATCCTGGTCTTTGAGCGGTGATATCTGAATGATGCCGGTAGCTACAGGCATCATTCAGATATAATTTCTCCCGCCCGGCTATTCCCTGCACCATAAGAACGATCATAGCCACAGTTCAGCCGCTTGATCATTCTTATAGGCAGCGAGAAGGGACGTCCCCCCTCCGGTGCTTTTCCCTTGCCGCCCGTAAGATCGGCGACAGGGAGAAAGAATCCGTCACCACCAGATGTTTGTCAAGGAGAGGACTGGTCACCAGTCATCTCTATGACCCTCGGAGGCCCGAGCGCGACGTTATGACATCACGTCCGGGCCGGCTTTAGTGAACAAAGCCATGAATGCAGCTGGAGAGACAGATTTAGTTAATTTGTTTTCTGATCTTGATCTTTCCAGCCTGAAGGGCAGATGTGGGGTCTATACGTAAGTCGCGCCCACATATGTAAACGGCGTTCAAATCACACATGTTGAGGTGTCACTGTCTGCATTCGAGCAAGAGCATTAATTCTAGCACGAGACCTCCACTGTAAAGCTAAACATGTACCCTGTAAAATTTTTTAAAATGTCACCTTTGAAGATTTTTAAGTACCAAAGTTTGGCGCAATTCCACGTGTGTTCGCAGTTTTAAAGTGTGGCATGTTAGGTATCTATTTACTTGGCGTAACATCACCTTTTATAATATACAAAAAATTGGGCTAACTTTACTGTTTTTTTTATTCATGAAAATGTTTTTTTCCAAAAAGAAACGCGTTTGAAAAGTTCCTGCGCAAATACCATGTGACATAAAAAGTTGCAATGCTCGCCATTTTATTCCCCAAAGTCTCTGCTAAAAAAAATATAATGTTTGGGGGTTCTGAGTAATTTTCTAACAAAAAAATTATGATTTTTACATCTAGGTGAGGAGTGCCAAAAATGGCCTGGATGGGAAGTGGTTAATTTACTCTAATCAGCCTTATTAATTCCTTATTCTCCTTTTCCATTTAATTATTATTTCTCTGTCGTTCATTGCCGTATGCAGCAACTCTTCATTACGCCTGGGGTTATGCTACCTTTCACTAGGAGTGGACTAGGCAGAACTTCAGTTCAGCTAAACGCAGACACAGCCCCTCCCAGGGGGCGGTCCTCCCTGGTATAACCCCCCACCGGCCAGCTCAGCCTTCAGCCTTTTTCTGCCTAGTGCAAGGAGTAGGACCGGGCCCCATGCTGGGACCCGTGAGTCCACAGTTTTTCTCTTTCTTCTGATGAAGACTGCAATCAAGCAGCCGGCTGGGTGACAGGCTGGATAATATAGATCCAGGGAGTCTCCCCAGCTCGGCCAACGGACCGAGCCGACCTACGCTCCACTCTAGGTCGGCCGTGTCAGACCCCTTTCCGTGCGGGGCGGCCTGTGGGTTAAATGTCCCACCAGCATGCTCAAGACCGGCCATCCAGGTCCGCGTCACGGGTGTCGCTCAGCCGGCAGCTCCCCCTGTAGGAATGGACAGGGAGGCAAGTCTGTCTCGGGTGGGTTACCCGCTCCGCCCATCTGGATGGGTAAGCACTCCCCCGCCCCCCCCGTTTATGGCCAGGGCAAAGGGAGGGCTGGCGGGTTTCCCCCCATTCCCTGGGATGTCTGGCGGTGCTCCCTCCTCCATCCCTATCGCCCCATCCTCCACCCTGATACCCCGGCCGCCATTTTCCCGGAGCCGGACGCATGTTTACGGCCGCCATTTTTGAGAGTCGCCCGCTCAGTTTGGCCTCTAGTGTGCAAGGCGGCCATTTTTGGTTGGTCGGCCGTGCATTAAAGACTGACTGGAGGGGGGGGTCCCGGAGCACTTCCTGGTCTAAGCAGACATGTGGAGACTCTGGGACGGCAGCAGCAGCAGCAACGCTTTTTAAGCGATTGGTAAGGCGGACTCAGCCACTTGAGCAGCGCTTCTCCTGGGGCAGGGTGTGAGCTACGGTCGGTCCTCCTGGGTGTAACTGCAGGGGTCTCTGTCCGGTGTGCCTGGGGTGGGGGGGGCGCCTACCTCCGGTGCTAAGAACCCTCTTGGGTGATGTGGGTGTCCGGTGTGGGTAGCGCAATGGCGGCTGAAGCCAGCACTTCGGCGGCGGGGACCTCCGCTGGGGCTGAGGGTGTGCTGGGACCTGTGGTTCCTCTGGCTACACCAACTCAGGTCCTGGAGTCCTTTATTTCCCGGGCAGAGTTTGCACCGTGACCGCAGAGCGGACAGAAGACGGCCGCCTCCTCCTTCCCCTTCATCTGGGGGGGGGATTCGGTCCTTGAGGGGGGGGGTCCACCAGGGCGGGGACCCCCCTCGAGTTGTTGGATGGGGAGCTCCAGGATTCCTCTGATGGGGAAGAAGATATTTCAGGGCACACTGTTGCACATGAAAGAGCTTTGGTGGGCTCCTTAATCTCAGCTGTCCGGGAGACACTGAAGCTGGGGACAGCGGGGGACTCGCAAGAATCGGCTGTGGTCTTTGGATCGCATAGGCCTGTTCGCACTCCTAAGGTGTTCCCCTATTTACCCTTATTTGATCAGTTTGTGTACAAAGAGTGGCAGCGGCCGCAGAGCTCTCTGCCCTCTTTGTCTTGACTGGATCCGCAATGCGGTCGGTGCTTGCATCAGCACTTATGGCGCAAGCCCTGACGGAATGGGCTGTGGTGTTGCAGCATGGTTTGTGCGAGGTGCATGTCCCGCCTGAAACCGTGGAGCTGGCTGAACAGCTCACCCTGGGGCTCAGGTATCTTTGTGATGCAGCCCTGGACATAGTTCCCATACTATCAAAGCTGTCCGCCTTCACAGTAGTGATCAGGCGTGTACTCTGGTTGAAGTGCTGGTCTGGGGACCAGGCATCAAAAAAGGCGCTTACTGACTTGCCCTTTCAGGGAGGGTGCCTCTTCGGAGCTTCTCCGGATGAGATCATCAAGTATCTGACAGGTGGGAAGAGTACCTTTCTCCCCGAGCCTAAGAGGGGTAAGGAACCTCGTCGCAGGACGGGCCCCTCGTTTTCTGCTCAGAAAAAGTTTTTCCGCGCCCCCCGTTCGGCGGGCAAGGTTGCTAAGCCCTCCAAGGCAGCTGCAGGAGGTCAGAAGTGACCATGGCAGCATAAAGCATAAGCAAGAGAAGTCGGACGAGAAGCCCTCCTGCGCATGATGGGTTGCCCCCGCCCGTCGCTCGGGTGGGAGGTCGCCTGCTGGAGTTTGCGGAACAGTGGACCTCTCGCATTTCAGATTCCTGGGTGTGCGAGGTGGTTTCTGCAGGGTACAAAATAGAATTCCATGCCATGCCTCCAGACAGGTTCTTTGGCTCCAATCTGAGGCTTCCCCCAGGGCGATGGTTGGCCCTGATGCCGTGCAGGATCTGCTCTTCAAGGGGGTGATTGTGCCGGCCACGGAATGCTTCCATGGTTTTTACTCCAACCTGTTTGTGGTCCCAAAGAAGGATGGGGTCAGGCCCGTAGTGGATCTGAAAGCGCTCAACGTTTATGTTCGGGTGTGGAAATTCAGGATGGAGTCAATCCGCTCAGTGGTAGCGGCCCTTCGCCAGGGGGACTTGCTAGCGTCCTTGAATATCAAGGATGCGTATCTGCATGTCCCCATCTGTGTCTCACATCAACATTTTTTACATTTCATGGTGGGCGATCAGCGCTACCAGTTTGTGGCCTTGCCGTCCATCCTGGCCTCGGCCCCCCCAGGTTTTCACCAAACTCCTGGCCCCGGTGTTGGCTCTATTGCGACATAGGCATTGCAGTTCTGGCATATCTGTACGACCTGCTTCTGCTGGCAGAGTCGGCCTCAGCTCTGAGCAACAACATAGCCATCACACTGCACACCCTACAGGGGTTCGGATGGGTGATCAATCGGCCGAAGTCGGTGTTGACTCCGTCACACTGCCTGGAGTACCTGGGTTTAACCTTGGACGGTGAACCTTCGGTCAGAGCGAAGGTTTTTCTCCCCTCAGGAAAACTGCAGTTGCTGCAGCAGGCAGTGAGGTCTCTTCTGTCAGAGAAGTGGTCCTCTCTGAGGTTTTGCATGCAGGTCCTGGCGCTCATGGTGTGCACCTTCGAGGCAGTTCCGTATGCCCAGAGTCATACCCGGTCCCTACAGCGCTTGATTCTGCTGCGGTGTGACAAATCTCCTCTGTCCCTGGATTGCCTGGTCAAACTGGACCGCGTGGCCAGGTCCTCTCTGATTTGGTGGTTAAGGGCATCGGCCCTAAGGGAAGGGAAATCCTTCCTCCCCGTGATGTGGTCCATACTGACCACAGAAGCCAGTCTAAGCGGCTGGGGGGGGGGGGGGGGGGGG
>BLSH010552316.1:2828959-2854421 GCA_018402905.1 Glandirana rugosa | reverse complement strand
TTTAATATGAACGTCCACAGGGGGGTATACAAACAAAATAAAAACCACAAGCTTATGGTATAAAAATGGTTAAAAAGAGTAACGCAGCAGATTGGGGTCAGCAGTGCCCGATGCGTTTCGTCTCATTAGACATCGCCCAGGGGCGTCTGACGTCTAATGAGACGAAACGCGTCGGGCACTGCTGACCCCAATCTGCTGCGTTACTCTTTTTAACCATTTTTATACCATAAGCTTGTGGTTTTTATTTTGTTTGTATACCCCCCTGTGGACGTTCATATTAAAAATATCAATAAAGATACACCCTATGTCAAAGGGTATTCACACTACGGAGAGTTCCCTTCTTCTTTTTTTCTATTCATATCGTTATTTGGAGTCACATCCCTTGGAATAAGAACATCTGGATGAGCGCCTAATCTACTAGAACATTGTACCCAACTGAGGGGCGCACCCCCACCCCAGGAGGATCCATGGACCCCCCAGGATAGTGTGACAAACCCAGTCTGGAGAAGGATGACCATCCCCACTTTATATATTCAGGCTTGAATATATCCACCATCTGGTAAGCCTTGATTTCTTCCGTTTATGGATTGACCAGATATTTGCAGAGTTTTCCTCAGGAATCACTGCCAATATATGAACACGTTCTCAATCTTCATTTTTTGTTTGGACTTTTATATCGGCAATATTCTTTTTGTCGTTTGGACTGTATTGTCTTATTTGCACTCCTCAGGAGCACATCCTCTAGTAGGATTTCATTATTTACTGTAGTAGTCTTTATAACCACTTTTCTAATTTTGTTTGATTCATAATTACCTACAAAGTCACTATTTGTTTTGATTTGCTGTTGCCACTTATTTATGCATTTAACACATGATGGGACTAGTTGAACCTCTGGTCTCTATAGTCCAGGGTTTTTAGCGCCACTGTTTTATTCTTATTTGCTTTTACGATTTAGTTTGGTTGTAGTGTGGCAGATTCTCCTTGGAACACAATTCACATTATAGAGCCTAGCGCTGTTTTTTTCTCTTGCTTGGATTATGTAACAATATAAGCAAATTACATTTTATATAATTTTTTCACCCAAATAGAGCTTTCTTTTGGTGGTATTTGATCATCTCTGGGTTTTTATTTTTTATTATATTAACAAAAAAAGACAGAACATTTTGATTTTTTTTTTTTAACCACTTGACCACTGGGCACTTAAACCCCCTTCCTAAAGAGACCAATTTTCAGCTTTCAGTGCTCTCACATTTTGAATGACAATTACTCAGTCATGCAACACTGTACCCATATAAAATTTGCGTCCTTTTTTTCACACAAATAGAGCTTTCTTTTGGCGGTATTTAATCACCGTTGGGTTTTTTATTTTTTGTGCTATAATTAAAAAAAGACTGAAAATTTTGTAAAAAAATGAATTTTTCTTCGTTTCTGTTATAAAATTTTGCAAATTAGTAATTTTTCTTCATAAATTTTGGCCAAAATGTATACTGCTACATATCTTTGGCAAAAAACAAAAACAAATTAGTGTATATTATTTGGTCTTTGTGAAGGTTATAGAGTCTACAAGCTATGGTGCCAATCACTGAATATTGATCTCATTTCTTGAGACCTTAACAAGCCAGGAAAGTACAAATATCCCCCAAATTACCCCTTTTTGGAAAGTAGACATTCCAAGGTATTTAGTAAGAGGCATGGTGAATTTTTTGAAGTTGTAATTTTTTCCATTGTCATATGTTAACAGGTTATTTCTCACACCCAGCATATGCATACCACAAATTACACCCCAAAACACATTCTACTACTCCTCCTGAGTATGGCGATACCACATGTGGGAAACTTTTACACAGCCTGGCCACATACAGAGGCCCAACATGTAGGGAGCGCCATCAGGTGTTCTACGAGCATAAATTACACAAATAATTTCTTGACTACTTCTTGCACTTTTGAAGGTCCTGGAGCACCAATACAATGGAAATGCCCAAAAAATGACCCCATTTTGGAAAACAAACACCCCAACGTATATTCTAGGGGGCATAATGAGTCTTTTGAACATGTAATTTTTTCCACAAGTTTTTGGAAAATGTGGACAGAAAATTAAAACGCATTTTTTTTTTTTTACACAAAGTTGTCCATTTATACAATATTTCTAACACACAGCATGTACCTAGCAAAAATGACACCCCAAAATATATTCTGCTACTTCTCCCGAGTATGGTGATACCACATGTGTGACACTTTTACACAGCCTGACCACATACATAGGCCCAACATGCAGGGAGCACCATCAGGTGTTCTAGGGGTATACATTTCAAATCTAATTTGACTACCTTTTACACTATTGTGAGGCACTGTGGTGGCATGGATAGGCACTGTAGTGGCACAGATGGGCAGGGTAGTGGCACGGGTGGGCACTGTAGTGGCACAAATGGGCACTGTAGTGGCATGGATGTGTCACGGACGAGAACTGATGTGGTATGGATGAGTATGAATGAGGCACAAATGAGCCATGGATGGGGGATGGATGAGCCACGGATGGGGATGATTGAGCACGGATGGGGATGACTGAGCACGGATGGATGGGTGAGCATGGCTGGGTGGGTGAGTGTGGATGGATGGCTAGGTGAGTACGGCTGGGTGGGTGAGCATGGATGGATGGCTGGGTGAGCATGGATGGATGGATGTATGTGAGCATGAATGGATGGATGGTGAGCATGGCTGGATGGCTGGGTGAGCATGGATGGATGGCTAGGTGAGCATGGATGGATGGCTAGGTGAGCATGGATGGATGGCTGGGTGAGCATGGATGGATGGATGGATGGATGGTGAGTATGGCTGGGTGGGTGAGCACGGATGGATGGCTAGGTGAGCATGGATGGATGGATGGGATGGCTGGATGGGTGAGCATGGATGGGCTGAGAATGGGTGAGTGGTGGATGGATGGGGTGTGGATGGATGGGTTGAGTGGTGGATGGATGGGGTGAGGATGGCTGGGTGAGTGGTGGATGGATGGGGTGAGGATGGCTGGGTGAGTGGTGGATGGATGGGTTGAGGATAGCTGGGTGGGTGGTGGATGGATGGTGGAAGTGCATTCCTGTCACTTAGCAGTGCTGTGGGCATTACACATCGCCCACAGCACTGCAGCGCGTCTTTCCTCCCCCCTCTCTCCTCTCCCAATGCACCGATCGGTGCAGAGAGAGAAAAGCCGGCTCTTCCGCCGGCTTGTTGACGTGATCGCGCCGTCACCACGCGGTGAAAGGCCGCTCACAGCGGCCATTCACCGCGATCCGTGATGCGGACCCAGCCCGTCACGGATGTTCCCGTGTGCGCGCCCCAGGGGGCGCACGGGAAGCACATTCATGGTAGAACATCCATGGACATCCTCCCAGAATAATACAACCGCCCTGTGGACGTCTTTTGTCTATAGGGCGGTTGTTAAGTGGTTAAATCCCAAGAGGTATATTAATTGGTTTGCGGCTCACCCTACCTCCCGCTCCCTCCTCACTGGCTGTAATTGACAGCAGCAAAAGCAAATGCCTCCTGCTGCTAGATCTCAGCCAATGAGGAGGGAGAGACTTGGGAGAGCAGCTGCTCTCGTGCACGTAGTTGGATCTAGATTTGGCTTAGGTAAACATGGGGGGGGGTTAAGGGGGGAGCTGCACACTGATTTTTTTTTTTTTTTTTACCTTCATGCATAGAATAGAACAGAGCCTTTGGAACCACTTTAAAAGTGCCTTTTATCTACTTACTCCCATTACAGCAAAAACAATAATAATTTAACAATTTTAGAAAGTTTCTTATACCCCATAACATCTGCTTTGAGTCCAGTGTTGGAAGACCTGAATCTTGGCAACTGAACCACTTGCTTCTTCAGTATAGGCTCAATTTACTATAATTGTTTATACCATAACTACTGTTGCTGATGAAAAAAAGCGGAAAATAACAGGCATATGGCCTTAAAAAACATAATTAAGGCAGATAAACATATGTCAGAGTTTTGTGAATTGAGCCTCATGGCCATTGCAGATGCAGTAACTTCCTCAACCAGCCTGGCTGTTCTGTGATCTATATCTATATGTAGTACTAAATTTGCTTGCCATTCAATGCAACTCAAACTAATGACACATTTAGACCAAACTTTTATCAAGGTGTACATGTTTAATCCTCACTCATCCAACTTTGTTCTATGAAGGAAATTTTTCACAAATTATTAAAAAAAAAAATAAAATAATTTTTCTTCCTTGACTCTTTAGCCAGATATAAGTGAGACAATAACAACAATCATGAAACATAAATTTAGGTTGAGTTCTCAAGATACCTAAAGTCTCGATGGACAGAGAACATGCATTTATTTTTTTTTTAACATTTGAAGACTAATATTGGAAAAAGTTGAATTTGTTTATTTTATATACCTACTGTATATTATTATATCTGATTAACCTATCTTAGATTTAGACTTAGGCCTCATGCACACAGGACGTTTTTTGACTGTTTTTCAGCAGCTGTTTTTAGCTGCAGATGTTTTTTTCTACAGTCATTAAACCCTCCATCATGTTATCCTATGTGTTCATGCACACATAGGTTGTTATCAACTGTTGTTAGCAGTGACGTTTTTTGAGCTGTAAAAAAAACCCAAGACCAGAGGGTTCTGAGAGATGTTTTTCAGCTGTATGAGTTGTATGAGAATTTTCGTGACTTTAGTAAACTCTTCCGATTCGACCTGAGATTAGCATGCAAAAAAAACAGACAATCTGTCTGATTTTCGGATGGTTTGTACGGGCCATTAGGCAGTAGCTTGTTTCAGCCAGTTATCTTTTGTTGTTCAGAGTTGGATATCTGGTTGATGGACTATTGCTTTTTGGATACGAGCGTATTTGGATAACAATAGGCTTTTTGCATTTCACTCATTTGTTTTTGTTGATGATGTTTTATGTCTTTTTGTAGTGAAGCTGGTCTTTAAAGGATTATTAACCACTTCCTTACTGGGCACTTAAACCCCCCTCCTGCCCGGACCAATTTTCAGCAATGTTACTATTTGAATGACAATTGCGTGGTCATGTGACTTGTACTCAAACAAACTTGGCGTCCTTTTTTTCCCATAAATATAGCTTTCTTTTGGTGGTATTTGATCACCTCTGCGGTTTTTTTTTTTGCGCTATAAACAAAAAAAGAGCGACAATTTTGAAAAGAAAAACAACTTGTCTGACGTTTTTGACACTTTTTTGGGACCGATGACTTTTATACAGCGATCAGATCTAAATATAGACACTGATTACCTTATAAATATCATTGGCAGGGAAGGGGTTAACACTAAGGGGGCAGTGAAGGGGTTAAATGTGTTCCCTGTGTGTGTTCTGACTGTGGAGGGGCGTGGCTAATGGGCATAACAGATCTAACTGATTCCAATCACAGGGATCAGTAGATCTGTCATGCCCCCCTCACAGAACGGGAAACCGCCGTGTTTACATCGGCGGTTCCCCGTTCTGGCTCTCTGTGACCAGATCACGTGTCTACGGCGGACATCGAGTCTGCCCGACCCATGGCGGCGAGACGGCGCGCCTGGCAGGAGCCAACGGGGAGGACGTCTATTGACGGCCTCCCGGCAATTTATATCCGCGCTGTAGCCGTCAGTCGGCTATGGTGCTGATACGAAGAGGTTAAACAGTTATTTTCCAATCCACATTATATTTATTAGGCGATTGTGTTTCCCTCTATCATTCTGAGGCATAATATTCCTTATCCAGTCACCATTTTACTTTCCACACTAACAATGAAAGCTAATTTGTGCCAGAAGATCTGCCCAATTCCAGAAAATTTATTCATAAGAAAGTTTCCTCTTAAAGCACTAAGCTTTTGTGATACAGAGAAAAAAGATTTTCATATTTTTCCTTATATACTCTTCTTGAAGTTCTTCCAAATTAGGTTTTAAATGCCAATTAGGAGGTTGAATATAATAAAATAAAAGCAAATACAACCAAAATGGCCCAACCTTATGGCTAGTTAGACTGTTGAGAGAACAAGCGGAACCTTTGCTCTTAGCATGGCTTTGAGAAAGATATCCAGTTTAATGAACACATTAATTAGAAATATAACTATTTATAAGATGATAATTAGAGACGAAGCACTGTAAACTGGGCTTTTCCTGCAATTAATGGAGGATTAATTACTGGAGGTAATGAAGTGGATTTTTAAATACATTAAGGTGAAGTACAGAGATGTGCAAGGCTTTGTGATAGTTGCATAATTATTTCAGGCTGTTTGAGCATAGCTCATATAAGATCGCTAATAAGCATCATTGCATCATTATGTATGCACTTAAAAAGACTTACCACCAAAATGAATCCCTAATTATTTCTAATTGGCAGGACTCTGTGTAGTCATTGAGCTGTTTGTAGCCATTTTAAGGTTCATTTAACTATGCTTAAGGCCATGTGATGGGGTGGAATTACAAAAAAAAAAAAAAATCCTAAAAAAAAAAAAAAGAAACCCTTCTCCTAGGCTGGCCTTAGCTGGCACAGTTAATCAGTTGTGGTGGGCTTGTGTTTTAAATGCACTTACTCAGGTAGAGGTCAGAGCTTTGTGTAGCCCAGGCAAAGTTTTTCTTTTTGAAGGCACTTGACTGTATTCATTTGCAATTAGCTAAATAATTGTGTCTGTCAGTATATTTGAGTTTCCAGCATGACTGCCTCCTTTCATCACTCTTTCTCCTTGTTGGATATTAACTTCTCTGTGTAGCAAATATTTTTCCTGATCCCAGCCCCCCATCACACACACAGACCTTTTTTCTTTTAATAATGCTTCGATATGCTACCTATCCACGTTCATTTGCTGACTTAACAGTGGTCTACATTTCAACACAAGCTTCCAACTCACTTCTGATTGATTGGTGAGAGAAAGTTTCTTCTCAAGGACAATGTTTAGGCTTTTAAGGGCATCTCTAAGGAATTGGTCATTAGGCATTAAAAGGGGAAGCACAAAAAATGGACCTATTCCAGAGTTAAGTAGTTAGTGGCATCTATATGTAAAATATTGACAGCCGTTCATATTGAAGGATACAAGTTGGCAAAAGGCATTGTATGTTTTGAATCTTTAGTTGGCTCATTCTCCATTTTTCTTATGTACCTTTTAGATCTCTTTTAGGGTTTCTTTGAGTTATTAGAATGTCAGTTTCAAATAATTTATTGTCGTTGCTCTATGATTGGTGTATAGTTATTTTTTATCTCCGTGTATCAGATTTATTATTATATCCCATTAGGACGGAGTCTGTGAAAGTTATTCAATGGGTACCTTGTCCTGTTAAACATAATCAGAGCCATCTGTGGCGTGTTGTTAAGGTATATAAACCATTCGTACAGCTTAAGAAAACAGTGGTGAAGCAAATTGCAGTCTAATAAAAGGAAGGTCATAGTTACCTTCTTTTCCCCCCTTATGAAAATGTGGTTCTAATCATTCCTTTCATGTCTAAATATGAGGATAAAAATAGTCAAAATGCAGAATTTTCATTACAATTATAATAATGGGACATTGATGTTACATTTTCCGACTTTCAATATTTTATTTTAAACGGTAGTACAGCAAATACTTTCCGCTTAACAAGCTGGTGATAACATTGACCTAGGTTGCTCTGGTTTAGCCAGTCAAACCAATTAAATATTGCATCTCAATGCTCAAGTGCTTTTCCGAGTTGAGGGACTTACTGAATTTATCTGCTGTCTTACTTCAGGGTGGCAACTACTTGAGTGTTTTTTCTGTATATTATTTCCCACAGACCATATTTGAGCTATTTTGATATGAGGGTATGACGGCCAAAGTTAGCTGTATTTCTTGGAGGCATAAATGTACTCTAATCCAGTGTGTTTGTATTTATTATCCAATTTGGATCTTTCTTGATTTTTGTAGTTATGGCATTCTCAAAGGGATTGTAAATTACTGTGCATACTGTACTTTATCACTTCACATATTTTATATACTATGATTATAGTACATTAAATTAAATTGCGGATATTGCAAACTAATTTTGCTCTAAATTGCATGATCTAGTAATTGCTTTTAGGCAGGCAGCTAAAAATACTTCTACTCTATCCTAATGTGTTACTAAACCCAGGAGCCTGCATTCACTATATTTGGTCTCCCACAGTACACAGGATATGGAAATGCAATTATTTTAGTAAATATAAACTTCTAAACATCAAAAGTATATAGAAATCTTGTGACTAATATCAGTGTCTGGTTAAAGCTTGTAGGAGGAGTTTTCATTCTACTCTGACTGCCCTATGAGACTGCAGGACGCTTGACCCTCTGTCTGGACAGTGCTGATTGGCCCTGTGCTGATCACATGCCCCCCCCCCCCGCAAAACAAAAAAAATTCTAGCATCACACACCAAACTGAGTGTGTGCAGAGTGCCCCCAAGGCTCTGTTCTCTCAAGAGATGGATTGGGGGCAGTGGAAGAAGGGGGGATCAGAGAAGACAGGATCAAACAGCCTTGTTACACAATGCACAGGATTAACCCCTTAAGTTCCACAGTGAATATAACAAGCATGCTATTCTACATATACAGACTGATTTTACTGTTGCAGGTTTAGCAACACTTTAAATCTAGATAATAATTGTCATATGACAGTGAAGGTATACCCAAGAAAAAACATTTATTATATATTGCAGTTTAATAGTACTTAGATGTGGTGCTTCATTTGTTTTTATTTGAATTTTTTTAGACTAAAAACTGTTTCAGCAAGTACAGAAAATACCTGCTGAGTGTATCAAAAATGCATGGTCCTTGCTACTACCTGTGAGCTGAATAGAAAGCAAAAATAATCTTCTTTATGTATTTTAATCTCCCCATCCCTGTGCAATGGTGATGAACAAAGACAGACAAGTTTGAAATGAAATATTTATAAACTAGTCTCCAGTCTTCCATTCTTTTGGCTCTGAAGAAGAGGGTTCGTTCACCCCTGGAAATGTGTAAGCCACAATGGATGCCAAAGGGTCTTCTCAAACCATCGGTTGATCATTGTGGATCTAGAGACAGTCTCCAGCTCAATACGCTTGTTATTGTTATGCGTATGTAAACATTTCACTTGTTTTATTTATCAATAATATTGTTTAGTGGTAATGCACTAGGCAGGTGAGCCCTAATTGTTGTTTTATAATGTTTAAATCTAGCCTGGGTTACAATAATGAATGACACCACAAATACAAAGGGGTGAGTGAACATAGTCATCCAGGAGCACAAAGTGTATTAAGCTGGCCATACCCTGCTCGAATTTTGCATAATTTCTGCTGTTGGCACCACCCAGCTCTCAAACTAGTTTCAAAATTAAAAACAGTTGGGTGGCAAATTGTCACCCGAACAGTGACTGCATCCTAGAAGATGCAGTCACTCTTTGGGTATTTAGACAGCAGCGGATGCTGTGGCTGTCTGAAAATATCCAGCAAGGGAGATTCCTCCAGTCACACTGATTAGCATTGAAATCGATGCATGTATTGCAAGCATTATTTGTAGGTTTAAAGCTAAACACCACTGGATTATATCCCTAAGGGGAAGGCGCAACTAGACCCCATTAGGGTCAATCTGGGAGGTGAGCGCATAGTGTGGCTGGTGGAGGGCACAGTCTGTGTACATAGAAGTGCACTGTCAATATTGACTATTCACGATTGGACACTGTAAGGATTGCATGTTGTGTACAGATGAATGCACGGTATATATAGACTGGATAAATCATGTTTTGATACTTTTTTTTTCTTTTAAGGTAATTTTATTAGTGTTTTGAAAAAGAAACATAAAAAGAAAAACTATGCACAACATGTCATATTAATGTACACATGTAAGACCAACCGGTACTACATATCATGCAAAACATTTGTACACGCATTAAAATTCACTCAGGTATCCTTAGTAATGCACGTAGAACCAACAAAACCAGACATTAACCATTTGGTGACTTGACTTTCATGCTCAGAGATATATTAATGATAAGTTTGCATATGTAAGAGGACCTCCAAAAAGAGCAGACTATATACAAAGGATAAACACATGACTACTTAATATAGTGCCTTAATCAGACCCAAGGTTCACGTAAAAAAGGAAAATATACCATTCAGACATCAATATCACCAGAAACAGTATTCACCCAAATTGACCACAACTAATCATATTTCTTAGGGCAACCCCTTGCCAGGCAAGTAAATTTGTACATGGGCAGGACTTTATTGACCAACTCAATCCAAGCTCCCAAACTAGGAGGGTCTGGTTTCTTCTACGGCATTATTGATTTTTTAGCATAAAAAAGAGCCGAAGTAAGGACTATTGGGATATGCCAATCTCCTCCTCATCTAGATTACCCAATAAACAGTTGGCGGGGGTACAGGTGTTAGGAAGAGCCAGCTTCTCCTCAATGTATGTACCCGATTCACTCCAGAAGGTAAACATCTTTGGGCAATCCCAGACCATGTTAAAGAAATCTCCGACAGCAGCATGACATCTCTGACAGTCAGGCGATTGAGTTTTCCCCCATCTTAAATAGTCTGTAGGGCGTGTAATAAATCCTATGTAAATTTTTAATTGCATTAATTGGTCGCCTGCAGTGGTGACCCCAGTAAATTGGGACCCTACCACCTCTTCCCATACCTCATCCTCTAGATTCTGTACGTCAGACCTCCATTGTCACTTAATTTTATCCATCCATGTGGAAGAATCAGCCAGAAGGAGAGAGTAATATCTAGATATGGGTTTCATATGATCTCCATCTCCAATCTTGAGGAATATAGATGATCTGCCCTTAAGCCAAATTGCGCTGCCACTGCATGTCTGAGTTGCATATAAAAGAACAAATAATTTGATGGGACCCCTAATTCAGCTTGCAAAAGGAGAGAGATTTAAACTCTCCAGGGAATAACTGATGACTATATGTAAGATCGAACTTTGTCCAGCATTGGACTACAGACAGTTTATACAGTTCTCTTAAACTCGGATTATACCACAGAGGGGCATTAGGGTATTTACTTAGAGATGTTCCATTCAGCCATTTGTTGCAGATATGGAATATTTTGTATGATAATTTAAGTATTGCTGCCCCCTCAGTTGCATATGGGCCATTCCTATATAATAGATTAATTAAAGCCTCATAAGATCCCATTAATGTTGCTTGAGTTGTAACTGCGGCATTTGGTAGATCCAGAAAAAAACATCCATGTATATGTGTCAGTTGGGCTGACGAATAATAACTCTGTAGATCAGGCAACGCTAGCTCTCCCCCTGAGTAGTCAGTTTCAGTGTAGCCAAAAATATTCTAGCAGGACCTAAACCCCACAAAAAAAGAGGAGAGACGGGCATTGACATCTGAAAAAAGTTTCATAGGGAGATCATGTTTTGATACTTGTCATTTCATGCCATTATCTTTTATGGACATCACTTTGGTTTGAGTTTTTTTTGTAATATAGCACATTTTTTTTATAGTTAATTGAAACCTCAGTAGGGGTCACTGTTACCATTATACCATTCAAATATTTGGGAATTTCATTATGAGTTATACTAACTGGTGAGGTAGCGCTTGACTTTGGATTATAGGTTTATTTGAATTATCTGTGGAAACACAGTTGGTGTTGAGCAGCAACCTTCTCTTTCCCTTTTCATTTTTTACACACTGTTTATTCACGCTAATTAGTCATTACATATAGTATCGCAGAAGTAATTATTCACTTTATTTGTAGGATTACCTAGTGAAAATAAAGACAACAAAAGCCGGGTGACGAAAGCTTGAAAAAAAAAAATGCCGCTACGTCATTTAGGGTCTATGCAGAGCAGCTGCTGTGTTGGAATGTATCAGCTAGTGTGCTTTGCGATTTGGTGAGACAACCAGTTTGACTTGCACTGTGCTGCGTTGGGAAAAAGTAAGGCCTGCCAAACTCTTTTCAGCGTACACCACCGCAACATGGTCGTGTGAAGTGAGCACATAGGAGACATTTGGCCTTGTCTTGCGGTGTGACTGCACTAGAATAACCGCCCAAAGCGTTCCCATGGTAGTCCCACTGCACCTGGTGTGAATGGGCCCTTAAGGACTGATAAGCTGCAATTCCAATTTTCTTTTTGAGAAAGGGAGGAGTTCTTTTTAGGCTTTCTCAGTTGAGACATTATAGGAGAAATCATAGCCACAAATTCAAATACCGTCATAGGTAGATGATAGTCATGTGAACAGTGAAATGGGGGAGTTCCTTTTTTTTTCTTATTTATACTTTCTCAGTTGAGACATTTCAGGAGGAGACATAGCCACCAATTCAGATACCTTCATAGGTGGATGGTAGTCATGTGAACAGTGATCCCATTAACTACAAAGTTATTTTGTCACATGGCCATTGTTTTTTTAAGTTAAAGGGTATCTATGGTCAAAGCATACATGTTTATTTTTTTAAACTTCTTCAGCATTTTATTAGAAATAAAAACAATAGTTATTTTTATAGTCCAGTATAAGCTTACTTGAAAGAATATTTTCATGTTGTTATAGCTGTCTGCTGGCCATCTCTTTCCACATCTTCCTGGATTATCTGAATGTTTTGAAGCCTCTGCTCTTTACTTTCAATTTCTAAGGACTACATATCCCATGGTACCTTGCCTGCAAGCAGAAATTCCTGTACTGACTCCTCTTGAATCCCTTCAGCACCACTGTAGTTCAGGCGGCAGGCTCTGTGAATTAGGTGACACAGCAGTGCCTCAACTGAGCATAGTGAATACATGTCACAGAATTCACGGACATAAATGTGTGTGGATCTTCACAAAGTACGTTTACAAACTTTATATTTTAAATTTAATAATGGAGTTTTTTTTTTTTAATATAAACAGTGTAGACACAATTGGTGGTTAGGAGTCTTCTTTCTATGCATTAAGATAAAAAAACCTTCTGTGTGTAGCAGCCCCCCTAAGGATCCATGCACACTGGACGCTGTCTGGGTGTCGGATTATGTGGCAGGAGACGCTGCTTAGAAAACGTGCTTTTAGCAGCGTTTTGTAAGCAGCGTTTTTGCACATTTATCAGCGTTTTTGACATTTTTTTTTTTTTTACTTCATTAGCTTCCATTGACTACAAAAAGTGCTGGGCGCCGATAAATGTCCGTATAGCGGCGTTTGTGAGCATTTATCGGCGTCCAGCTTTTTTTATGGTCAGAATGACGACTGCTGAATGCCAATTCAGGGCGTTCAGATAACAGCTCAAAAACGCCGCTGCTGTTAAACGACAATAAATGTCTATGTGTATGGACACATGGATAACATAAAGGGGCGTTTATGGGCTGTTTAAAAAAAAAATGCCCAAACGACCATAAACGGTCACTTATCAGCTTCAGTTTGCATGGAGCCTTATACTTACCTGAGGTCCATCTAGATCCAGTGATGTTGCATGAGAGACTTGGCTGTCCGGGACTCTCCTCCTCATTGGCAGAGACAGCAGGGTGGCGCCAATTGGCTCCCGCCGCTGTCAATCAAAGTCAGCGAGCCAATGAGGATAGAAAAGGGGCGGGGCCAGGGTCTCCATATCTGAACGAAAACACGGAGATGCAGCTCGGCTCGGGTGCCCCCCCATAGCAAGCTGCTTGCTGTAAATGGGAGGGTTTGGCCAGGAGCACTGAAGAGGGACCAGAGAAGAGAAGGATCTGGACTGCTCTGTGCAAAACCACTGCACCGAGCAGGTAAGTAAAAGATGTTTGTTATTTTTAAAGAAAAAAAAAAAACAGACTTTAGTATCACTTTAAAATTAAGAAAAAAAAAGAAAAAATGCAGTAGTATCTATTTTGGGTTTCAGCTAAACTGAGTGTATTATTTTGTTTCAGATTCAGATGTGTGTTAGAAAGAACACAAACAGAATTAGCTTCAAGGAAACCTGCATGTTTCTCTTTCTGAAACTGACAGTTGCACAACTATCTCATTGATTACATAGCTTAAATCTGAACTCCTATCAGGTAAAAAAAACATTTATGCAAAAACACAAAGGTCGGCAGCAGGGGGCCGCCCAAAGCGCCACAACAATGAACCACGGGGAAATGGTCTTAACCAAAATTAAAAAAAAAAAAAAAACATTTATGTGTTTGTTTTGATTATAATGCATTTATTTTTAAATGCAGCTTTTGAAAGTGCCTGCTTTTGACTTGGTGTCTGCCTCTTGTAATCCACTACACTGCAGCATGAGGGACAGTTGTTTGTGCTGCACTGTATATGAGCTGGCAAGAAACATTCTAACAGGATGAGTGAGCATAAAGATCCTATTACTTTGTATTTACCTAGCTTGTACTGTCCAATCACAGGCTGTGGGCTGGGAAGTACCTAAGCTACTGTATATAGTTTAATGTGGACCTTCACCTTCCCCACCCACTTTAAAACACTGCACTCTTACCCCTTCTCTCTCAATTGGACATTTGTTTTTCATTTTTTTTTTCCCCTCCACATAATTGTGAGATTCTCGCCTAGGTGAGAATGGCGTCCCATTCACCTGCAGCCTCCAGGGATACTGACATCAAACATGGCAGGAGGCCTAGGGGTATTACAGCGCATCTACTGATACATGTCACAAGGGGGATTGCTTTCTTTCCTGCTTCCTGATGTTGAATGTGACGCATGTGCATTATTAAGGTGCTGGCTGCAAGAACCTAGAGAAAACATTGACCCCTGATGACGTAAGTAAAGAAGATGGAGGCACAGCATGTGGTGGCAACTTGAAGCTGGATTTTCTAGACATGTGAAAATGTATTTTGTGGATAACCCAGTGAACGGAAAAGATGGGGTTTAAAAAATATAACTACTGCTTTAACTGCAGTAGACAAGAGTCAGGTAACCAGCCTGGCTGTGGTGCATAGGCTGTGTGAATCTCAGGACTAAATAGGCAGAAATACAAACATTTTGTAGGGAAAAGAGCTTACATATTTATATTTCAGCAGTATATATATATTGGTTTGCTGCTATTTCTGATTCAGTTTAAATGCTTTTTGCAGTAAGTTTTCAAATCAGAAGTTGTGATTATTCTTTGACTTAATTGGCTGTATGCGTGCTTCAGATTAATGACTAAAAAAAAGCAAGTAAGCAGAGAAGCAGGCAGCTATCTTTTATGAAGTAGGCAAGCAGTTGTATGCTACATATTTCTTTCAGTGCAGATTAAAAAAATAAAAAAATGCTTTGCAAAGTCCATGCTTTACTTTCACAAGTAGGGATTAAACACACAGGCATTTTTTGACGCCACATTTTTTTAGCGTTTTTTGCAGCTCTCCATGTTATTCAATGGACGCCGACATTTTTGATCTGTAGATGGCGTCGGCGTTAGTGAGCTGTAAGTAGAACCCACGGCCAGCACGTTCCGAGGCTGTAATGTTTTGGCGTTTTTAGCGCCGAGCTGGCAAAATGATCACTAATGCTCACTTATGCGCATTAACACCGTATCGGCATTAACTGGCGTTTTCAGGTTAAAAAATAGCAGAGGAATGTTTTGTTTTTTTTTTTTTTGTTTTTTTAAATGCCTATTGACTCCAACGCTCACTAATGCGCATTAACGCTGATGCAAAACGCCGAAAAAAACGTGTATTTTTCCCTGACGTCGAGCTCAACGTTTTGCTTATTTTTTTTTAATACGCCCATGTGTATGAGGCCTAAAGGTGTAAAACGTTTGTTATAGGTCTGATAGATGCTAGATTGTGGAGCAGATCTGTAAATTGAAATGGGTCTTCCTCTACGCTGAAAAACTTTTGTCTAGTTTAATAGAAGGGGCTTAGACGTCTTTCATCCATTTGAACATAAAGCTTTTCATTTTTACTTCCTTTTGGAAGAATACAGATTTGCTATCTAACAATGGAAGGCATTGCTATTTGTATGAATTGTGGCATATAATGACTGAAAAAAGTGATCCATTAGCTTGCCATTAGTCTAACACATTGGCAAGGATACTTCATTCTATCAAAAAAGTAACTCATGACCTGCTTTGGAAGCCCATTGACATGACTATGTAAATATAAGGGCTTGAATTTTTTTTGTATGCAGTACATGCCTTTTTACAGCACCATGCATTAAGAGCATTAGTTCAGAATTTTTAGCAAAATACAATATGCCATACAAAAGGAAATCAAAGAGAGACGAAAAATTACACCACACTAGAGGGGAAGACCCCAAACATTACATAGTCATAGGCAAACAAGGCACAAGGAGAGAATGAAATCTGTACCTATACAAATGAACAGAGGTGAGTACACCCCTCACATTTTTGGAAATATTTTATTATATAGTTTCATGTGACAACACTGAAGAAATTACACTTTGCTACAATGTAAAGTAGAGTGTGCACAGCTTGTATAACAGTGTAAATTTGCTGTCCCCTCAAAATAACTCGACACACATCCATTAATGGCTAAACTGCTGGCAACAAAAGTGAGTACACCTCTAAGCGAAAATGTCCAAATTGGGCCCCAATTATCAATATTTTGTGTGGCCACCATTATTTTCCATCACTGCCTTAATCCTCTTGGGCATGGAGTTCACCAGAGCTTCACAGGTTGCCACTGCAGTCCTCTTCCACTCCTCCATGATGACATCACGGAGCTGTTGGATGTTGGGGAACTTGAGCTCCTCCACCTTCCATTTGAGGATGCCCCACAGATGCTCAATAGGGTTTAGGTCTGCTTAGCCAGTCCATCACTTTTACCCTCAGCTTCTTTAGCAAGGCAGTTGTCGTCTTAGAGTTGTTTTTGGGGTCGTTATCATGTTGGAATACTGCAATTTGGCCCAGTCTCCAAAGGGAGGGGATCATGCTCTTCTTCAGTATGTCACAGTACATGTTGGCATTCATGGTTCCCTCAATGAACTGTAGCTCCCCAGTGCCGGCAGCACTCATGCAGCCCCAGACCATGGCACTTCCACCACCATGCTTGACTGTAAGCAAGACACACTTGTGTTTGTACTCATTTGGTTGCCCCCACACACGCTTGACACCATCTGAACCAAAAACGTTTATTTGGTCTCATCAGACCACAGGACATGGTTCCAGTAATCCATGTCTTTAGTCTGCTTGTCTTCAGCAAACTGTGTGCGGGCTTTATTGTGCATCATCTTTAGAAGAGACTTCCTTCTGGGACAACAGCCATGCAGAGCAATTTGATGCAGTGTGCGGCGTATGGTCTGAGCACTCACAGGCTGACTCCCCACCCCTTCAACCTCTGCAGCAATGCTGGCAGCACTCATACGTCTATTTCCCAAAGACAACCTCTGGATATGACGCTGAGCATGTGCACTCAACTCCTTTGGTCGACCATGGCGAGGCCTGTTCTGAGTGGAACCTGTCCTGTTAAACCGCTGTTTGGTCTTGGCCTCCGTGCTGCGGCTCAGTTTCAGGGTCTTGGCAATCTTCTTATAGCCTAGGTCATCTTTATGTAGAGCAACAATTCTTTTTTTCAGATCCTCAGAGAGTTCTTTGCTATGAGGTGCCATGTTGAACTTCCAGTGACCAGTATGAGAGAGTGAGAGCAATAACACCAAATATAACACACCTGCTCCCCATTCACACCTGAGACCTTGTAACACTAACGAGTCACATGACACCAGGGAGGGAAAATGGCTAATTGGGCCCAATTTGGAGATTTTCACTAATGGGTGTACTCACTTTTGTTGCCAGCAGTTTAGACATTAATGGCTGTGTGTTGAGTTATTTGGAGGGGACAGCAAATTTACACTGTTATAGAAACTATACACTCACTACTTTACATTATAGCAAAGCGTCATTTCTTCAGTGTTGTCACATGAAAAGATATAATAAAATATTTACAAAAATGTGATGGGTGTACTCAGTTTTGTGGGATACTGTATATAAAAGGGTCAACATGGCCATGGTTCGCCTCTCCTTGCTATCAAGACAGCACTGCGCTGCTCAAGTCGGAATCGAGAAAAACAACAGGGTATACAATTAAAAGGGATATGATGAGAGAGGAAGGGGGGAACGCAATCAGGTTTATCTGCCAAATCCAAAACAGGCAGCCCCTGCAGCAAATAATCTTCGAAGTGGGAATGCATCCTGTTCTACAGATGATATGTCACAACTCCAAAAATCAGGGAACATAGCCATAGGGGAGGGGGCTAAGCTGACTCTAAGTAGCTAGGTTTACCACATAACTGGAGGTGAAAGTATATTCTGTCCAGTAGAACCAGGTTTTGTGAAACTTTTCTTCTCTACCATTTGCAGAGGAAAGAATGTCCTCCATTCTGTAAATTTCTCATAGCCAAACACTGAATGGGGGGCTATAGATTGTTTCCAGAAAAGTGGAACGGTCAGTGGCTATTTTTCTTCTTCTGAATTAGTGTGTTTGTAGAAAAAGTGTGTTTTACAGTTCTAAACTTTAATTTTGTAAAAGAGTTGCCCTTACAGAAAGGAACAGAGTAATAGACCATTTTCCATTTATAAACCTGAGCTCTTTGTAGGCATATAGCCCAGTGCTTGATTAAGCAAATATAGCATACAGATTCATTAACATTTTTAGGTTGAACCAAAATGATAAACAGAAACAGTTGTGTAGGGGAAATAAAACTGGACAAGGGGCAAACAGGTTGTGGCAGATATGTGTAGTAAATAAGGAACACATCAAGCTTACTTTCCTTTAAAATTAGAAGATGTCCAGCACCACTATCAAATAAGAACTTACAGAAACCACTGGGATCCTGATACACCCATCTGAAGTCCAGAGAAGTGTTGTTAGAAGTGAAGTTCTGGAAAAGCTGCAAGCTAAAAGCCAAACGTGGCCACTACAAATACGTTATTGTATGTATCAGTGAAAACCTAGAGAGGACACTTTTCATTGAAAGCTCTTCTGTAACTGAGAGTATAAATTTCCTGGTCCCACATAGTGTGCCGTGGTTCTTCCCACTGACCCTTACATCATTATTGTATCCTGTACACAGAGCATTACAGAGACCAGGAGATTGACAGTCCTGGGATTCAGAAGATTCTTTTGAGGAATATTTTCTCTGAAACCAAGCTGCAATCAGTGGCACAGACAGCAGGAAAGCTGAGTATTACATATCTTTTTAGGGCCCACATTTTTAAATGTCTTATTTTAGCAGCAGAGAATTGCTTTAAAGGCAATAACTTGTCTGTTCTGTTGGTGTAGGAAATTCTGTGAGAAACCTGTAATAATAGATCATGTGGGTGGTGCCATTACTCTGGCTTTAGAACAAAGTACACCCAGACAATTTTTGTCACCACTATCATCTATCTACTATCCAACTATGAAACCACCTATGTTATTACAAAGTTACCAATAGTTTTACGGCCGGGTAGTACACCACATGCCCTACCTTATCCATCACCTTTGGGAACCTGTGCAAGTATTTAGATGGTTTTGAGGCAAAAAAAGAAATTAACCTCAGATGACGGTGTCACTATGGTAATTGCTCACTTTCAATGAATTATCACTGGCATAATAAACATCCAGTTAATTCATAGGTTCCTATCACCCTACTCCATGTGCAAATTACATAAGGCAGCCAAAATCCAGACAAAGCCCAATGTATCGCTGGGAGCATTGGCTTTTTCATAGGGATATGTATATTGCGCAATTGAAAAACAGATTTGCTACATTAATAAGATAGTCTTAGTCCATTTATTCAGGAGTAGTTTTAGGCCACGTGTAAACCTGCTTTGCTTTCTGAAGAGCGATCCATGTCAAGATGGTTTCTCAGAGAGCATTAGACAGGCGGCGAGGAGGTGTTGTTTCGCCTCCTCACCGCCTGTTTTAACTCCCCAAATTCTGGAGAACTGTGTGGTTCACATGCATGCGAGGTGTTTTTGGCTTTTAATTTCACTTGCGAATGCATCCTGCCTACGATTAGATGTGAGAACCCCAGTTGGGGTCCTGCCAATTAGCTGTGGAATCCAGCCACATTGAGTGCAATGGAAGGCTGACAGCTCCCACAGCTAATTACACCCACTTGCAGACTGCCTGCGTCCAGGGCCGATCATGCGCATGTGATTGCTGCTTGAGAGATTACATGCAAGTGGGCACAGTAAACTGAGAGAGCTGACAACCTCCCATTGCTTTCAGTGGGGCTGCCTATTCACAGCTAATCACAGGAACCCCCAATGGGGTTCTCACTTCTAATTGCAAGCTGGGTGCATTCGCAGGTGTGAATGCACTCTAATAGATGTAGAAACAAAAAAATGGTCATCTGGGTGTATTTGGTTCTGTTTTGAAAAATTCATTGAAAAATTCCTGTCTTCACTCTGAAACCATTCCAAAATAAATATACTGATTCTCCTGATACAGGAAAGAGAATATAAATGGTCTATGGGTTTAATATTTTGAATCACTAGCCTGTGAGAGGCATGCAAATTAGGTAGTCAGAGCTCCTGATTTGCATACTTTTTCTAATCCATTATCTCAAAAAGTAATAAACCACACAATCAGCTTGACAGCCAGGCAGCTAGCATTTTCAGAATGAGAGCTTAGCAATCACAGCCTCCATGTTCTTTAAGAAAACCTGTACTGAAAATTCTACTAGAGTATAGCCAGCTTTAATCGAAAGACATTGAAGCCAGAGAACAGGGAGCTATCTGGCTTGAGAAAGGGGACTCCGTCCAGAAATTAGTTGCCACACCTATTTACGCATATGTGTGATATCCTCCCAGCCGCTTTTGGACAATTGCTGCTTCTTTGTGGTCCACAGCGCCCACTCAATATACAGAAACAGCCAGCTCTTACTGGTTCCGGCTCCCCTTGCATTACTTCATGTGAGGCAATACAATGGAGGACTCTACTATCCATTCCTTATGCTGCCATCCACTGGGACCTAGAAGTATAATGCCTGCTGGATCTTTATAATAATGCTACTGTTCTGCTGATTACATGTGAGTGCAATACTGTGAAACCTTTTATTACATCTATCGTTAATAAATACTACACTGAGAGTATTGCACTCTTTCTCTTGTCTACTTTGCTTTTTTCTACATGCGCATTGGAGTTACTGGAGAGACTGCCCCTTGTTAGACATCCTACAGAGTACTTAATAAAACATGGTGCTCAAGGATTTGTATGTGAGTGCATTACCTTGTTGTATCCATTTGTCCACGGTACTTTTATGCACTACTTAGACAGTGGCTCTTTCTCTTCTGCCTTTGCCCTTTCTGATGCTGCAGAAGTGTGAATCTCCATATGAACTTTCACATACCTATATGGATTTTGAATACTCCACATGGAGATTGGATGATAGACTTTCTTCTTTTGTGTTCATGATCGTGACCCCCTTTTTTCTGACCAAGGATAATTTTTGCTTTTGCTCCGGGTAATCCTAATACATCCCTATTGTTAGGGTTGTATTTTGTTTTATTATTATGCAAAAAGTCTTGTTCTCTATCATGGTACTTAACACCAATGTGCTGCGCTGGTGTGCAATTTAAAAAACAAAGTATGATACACAGTGTTTTTTTTTGTTTTTTGTCTCCTGCATCACATCATGCTGCAGCGCATTGAATGCTGAAATGTAACATTTCAATAAAGGTTGCATAAAATAAAAAAGTAAACGGTTTGATGCTCTGTTAACAGCACATCAGCACTGCTGCATTTACCCAGCAATGTTGTTGTAATAGTATGCGTTGTAAATATTCCTTTATTTCACCTGCCTTTATATATGTTTTTTTCCTCCATATTTAGTTGACCAGTATAAGTGACAGGGGCTGTGATTAAAACACTACTTATCATGGCTGTCTTTTCTGTTTACTTCTATTTAAGAAAAAAAAAGTGCTATAGGTATTCCAATTCTTGGCATTGTTACTTCACTTTTGGCTTGGTCTCGGTCAGCTTCTGTGCTTATGCAAGACAGCGTTTTTTTCTTTAAAAAAAGAAAAACAGTTGGTCTTTAAATGCACTTTGATTCCATACTTTTTTTCTTGTTCATTTTCATGTAAGGTACTGTAGGGAACTGTATAATGCTTTACCATCAGGTGGGTAAGACTATTGATAACCCTTTCTACCCTTTTAACTTCTGCGGCTTAGACAGGAAGAAGTCACCTCGGGCCCTGCAGCTGTTATTGACTTGCTTTTCCCAAGTACATCAACCAGGGTTGGCTCCGAGAGCTAGGTATTTATCTGATTTGTTAACTGGGTGGAGCATCATGGGAAATGTAGTTCAGCAGCAGATGGATTGCCTGAGGTTTGCCCATCCCTGATTTAAAGGCTTAAAGCCGATCAGCAGCCTTCAAAATGTGCAATTGAACTCTACCACGCAGCTTGTTTTTCACACATTCTGTCGATCATTAATGCTCCTTATAAATGGTCTTCTACTGAAACCTAGACTGTGTTAATATTTATACACTATCATCTCGTGATATATGATTTTTGTGAGACTGATCTGTCTTCATACTAAAGTTTAATAAATATTGGGAAGTACCGAATGACACTGACCTCATTTCCTTTATAACAATGAAAATTAATAGTTTCACGTTTTATGAGGCTGATAGTCCAGATGTAGTGTACATTTAATTAAGTGTAGTTTCCTCTCGGTTATGGTATGTGTATCTGCTTTTTGTCGCAATTTCTTTCTAGTTTTACAATTTTCCACATGTTTTCCTTCATCATTTATGATTTTTTTCAAAGAGCAGCTATGAGGATTTAAATCACTTTAGCATGCAGCAAAACAGTACCCATTCAAACAATAAACGCCATTTTAAAAAGCCTTTAGATCTTCTGTCACTTCATAAATAAAAATGTATAAAACATTATGCAGTTGTAGTGCCCACCTGCTAATTAAATGCAGATTTTCTCAAACTTATTTTCAAATCTGCTTTTTTTTGTTTCAACTCTGTCTGTGTGGAGCATACATATGGCTCTTGTGAAATTAATTATGCTTATGGAGCAGCTGTTAAATTTAGTGCAACTAATTTTATCCAATATTTTACATTTTAATTGATTACCTGTGAAGAAATTAGCAAATTAACACGTATTGTGCAGTAAGTAAATAAGCTTTTATGGACAGCTTTGGGTATTAGGCTAATTTTTTGGTAACCTTTCTGTATATATGTGTGTTACTTTATTTATTTCACAACCTGGCTAGGTGTTGATTGAATAAAGACAGGGGTTTTGGTCTGCCACATAGGGAAGATATTGGAGAACCTTCATTATCTGATGGGAGGCTCGAGGAAGGGTGCGAGCCAAGCATCTGTGTGTTCTGTAAGTCCCGACATGAGAAGCAGATTGGAACATAATGACTCTTTCACAGAATTTCTCTAACATATGGGCCTATCTGGATCTGAGAAGGCTTTGAAGATCTTTCAACTTGACTAAGTGACTTAACCTTTGCCATAGTGGTGGGTCTTTTTTCGGCAACCCACTTTTCAATTAATCTGTTCTACTTTTTTTTATTAATAAATTACCAGAAATACCGTTTTGTAGTATATTAAATAATTTTAACATGGTTCTCTTTAGTTTTACACACTAGATTGTTCATGTATGCTCCATTTATAATGTAGTTTAAGTGTTAAATATATTCTAAAGCATTGTTTTTAATTTGTCTCAGCCCTTATTTTACATGCATCCTAAGATGCATTCAGGGCATTTTCAAATACTATTGTATAATTTGTGTATTTTGCTTTCATTTATTGTTTTGCTGGGAAGAATATACTGTTTAAAAAAAAGGTTAGTACATGTTTATGTTATTGGCCATTCATCTAGACAAAGTGGGTGCAAAATTTGATTGGGACGTTCTGTTGCTTTCTAAATCCAGCCCACTTTCTTTTCATTGTAGATCACAGACTAATGAGGAGCGCAGATGAAAAATACATGTTTTCTTTGTATAAAAAAATGAATAAAATAAAGATGAACAAGTTGACCAATGGCCTTAATGGGGAGGGTTTTTAATTTGCCACACTTATTTTGATCTTTTTCTGGTAAATTTCTTTGGATTATAAAGCATCTTCTTTTTTTGGCCATCAGTTAATGATGTTGTTCATTGATCCTATACATGCTAAAAATGTCAGCTTAGCTGATTTAAACATGTATGTATGTTATTATTTATTGTTTTATTATACAGTGCCTTAACATTACAGAAGTGTCAAGTGTATGCTGCACAGGGGCTTTTTATGAAATCAGTGAGTCTGTGTGCAAGATCATAAGTTGGACCCCATTGCTTGATAACAAAAAAAGTGTTTTGGTGAAGGGTGGGCATAGTTTTCATTGTGGCTGGGTTGTTGCTAGGACAATAAAATACTAGAGATGCCATTGGGTGGTTGAAGGAAGCAGATCGATAATGCAGCATGCATAGTGCGCTGCGGCAATTGGTGGGCGTGGCCAAGTTCTGTTAACAGATGGAGGGGCATAAAGAGGGTATATTATAAATATAACAAAAGCCTTCTTGAACCCATCGGTGTGTCACAGGTAAGAGTCTCATAGACATGTAGAAACTTCAGCACAATCATTCTTTTAAAAATTAAACACTGCCATTACCTATGATTTTGTGTCAACTGGAAATAGACAGAGCTAACACTTTATCTGACCCTAACTTATAGAACGTCATTAATATAGTCAGAACCTTCTTAGCAGCCAGCAACAATAAACACTTTGGTCAGATGTCTGTAGTGTATATAGCACAGAGTCTGTTAAAATGGCTGTAGACATTAGTTTTTTTTCTTATTCAGAAAGTGGGCTGAACAAGAAAAAAAATAACAGATACCTCCATCCACACCAATCAGGTGGATGGAGGAATCCCTCCTGGTGTGACATTGCCTGGCCCCAGTACAATCTTGTCCCCAGTTCAGTCTGTTCTCCAGTACCATACCCCCCTCCCCCAGATCAGTCTGTCCACCAGTGCAATCCCCCCCAGATCAGCCTGTCCCCAATACAATAGCCTCCCAGGTCAGTCTGTCCCCCAGTACAATATCCCCCCTGATTAGTCTGTCCCCAGGTACAATATTCCCCTATCAATTACCTAAACCAGGTGTAGCGATATCTACCAATACGTATTAAAGTGCACATAGTGTAGCACAAAAAAATAAATAAAATATTATATTTCATACATCTAATACTGATCGATAATCCATATGCTCAGTGCATCATATTTTGCACATATGATGCACTAAGCATATGGGTTATTGATCAGTATTAGATGTATGAAATGTAATATTTTATTTATTTATTGATTTATTAAGCTACACTATATGCACTTTAATATGCATTGGTAAATAGTGCTATACCAGGTTTAGGTAATTGAAATTGTTTGCATCTTATTGAATTAGTGGATGCTTGAGGTATTAGTTGCCTTCTTTAGATATTTGTTTATTTCATTCACATAAATTTAACTAGAATGGTGTAGGGTACTGCAGTTAGTATTTTGTTTGTGGCATTGGTCAGCACAGTAAGTATCCCATCCCATTTTGTTTAATATTCCCCTATCGGTCAGTCTGTCCTCCCAATACAATAACGCTATCCCCTTATAATTTGTTTTACCCTACCCTATGAATGACACG
>BLSH010552316.1:2803051-2813298 GCA_018402905.1 Glandirana rugosa | reverse complement strand
GGTGAGGGGGAAGAGAATTCCTGTCTTTAGACAGGTGTCCTTTTCCACACATCTGGGAGCTCGGGCTGGCGGCCACTGACGTCAGCAGCCCGGCTCCCTCCACGCTCTGCTACTGACCACCGGGCCAATAGCAGTGTGCAGTGGAGCCTCGTGCATGCACAGTAGGGCGCCCGGTGTGAAGCTGTAATGCTACACTGCCGGGTTCCCTTACCCGCAATGGATGCGGCTGCACCCGACCCCTGATCCGAAGATCGTTGGCGAGTGCCGACCTCGCTGGACTCCAGGACAAGTAATTGTCCTATTATTAAAAGTCAGCAGCTACACTCATTTTTTTAGTATTAGGCAGACCTCCACTTTGAATAGAAAGAATGTTGAAGCAGACAAGAGAGAAATAGTCAGTATATGAAAGAGGAGTTCCTCCAACAGAGTGCAGTGACCGTTTAGAAGGAGGATATGAGTCTGAGCTGGAGACCGCCACCAAACACACCACCACTCGCTTCCTCTTACCAGATAAAGATGACCCCCTATTGCGGAGGGTCAAACACTCCCCTCATCTGGCATCTCCACTGAAAATATCCACGTCTCAAACCCACGTCACTATGTTCTCTCTCATAGGCAACTTCAATCCATATTAGGGTTCTCTCAATAAAGAAGATAGATGCCTCTCGTAGTGTAATATGTCCAATATTAATTTGTTAAAAAAGGTTGAAAGCCACTCACGTGAACGAAAGTTCAAAAGAGCATAATGGGGTATGCAAGTCAGTTTCCAACCGGGTAGATGGCCTCGCTTCTCTCGGTTCCTGGTTCTGTGATGACGTCAGGCTCCACCCAACACGTTTCATCACTCAAAAGACGTCATCAGGGGCGACACCTGCTCTGAGTAATGGTTCTGCACAGAGCAGCCCAGATCCTCCTCTTCTTGGGTCCCTCTTTGGCTCTCCTGGCCCCTCCCTCATCTTGTGTGCCCCCACAGCAAGCAGCTTGCTATGGGGACACCTGAGCTGAGTCACAGCTCCCTGTGTACATTCAGACAAGGAGCCCCGGTTCGGCCCCCCCCACTCTTTCTCCTAATTGGCTAACTGACTTTCACAACAGTGGGAGCCAATGGCGCTGCTATTGTTTCTCAGCAGCCAAGTCAATCAGGAGGGAGAGTCCCGGACGGCCTAGGCACTTGTGGACATCACTGGATAGAGATGGGGCTCAAGTAAGTATCGGGGGCTGCTACACACAGAAAGCTTTTAATCTTAATACATAGAATGCATTAAGATAAAAAAACCTTCTGCCTTTACAACCAATTTAATTTAAGCCAGGAGCGCCGGCGGGGGACCTGATAAGTGGAGGATCTGGGTTGCTGTGTGCAAAATTAATGAACAGAGTAGGTAAGTATGACATATTTGTCATTTTATTAAAAAACATAAACAAAGCTTTATGATCACTTTAACCAATCATTAAATTAAATAGAATTCCAGCTAATGTTTTCCAACAAAACAAATTGTGATTTTTTTTTTCTTTGTTATGTATGCATTGCAAAGCAAACATTAGCGTAAGAATATGTAAGATTAATTACATGCTACAGTGCTATTTGATCTTTTTTCCCCCCATCTACTTCAGTCATCGTTATGATCCTTTCTAAAGCAACTTAACCACTTGTTTAAGTTGTCCCGGCAATTTTTACATTTTTTTTGATAGTATGATATATGTTAAAATCTGAATTTTTGCTAGAAAATTATTTAGAACTCCCAACCATTGTATGTTTTCTAAAAACAGAGGCCCAAGAGAATAAAATGGTGACTGTTGCAATATTTTATGCATAGCAGTTTATTTGCATAGCAGTTTATCAAAGATTTTTTTCAGTGCAAAATACACTGAAATTACTTTTAATGTACACAAAATATAATACCCATTTTTGTGTAAAATATAAAAGATGATGTTACATCTTGTAAATAGATACCAAACATGTCAAGACTCAAAATGATGTGTCTTTGAAATGGTGAAAAACTACCGTACCTAAAATTCTTCTTAGTTGATATTTTAAAAGCCTTTACAGGTTATCAGTTTAGACTTAACCATAGACTTCCCCAGCAGAGTACTGCTGTCACTCTGATGTTCTCAGTGATACCTCACATGTGTGGTGCAATTGCTGTTTACATACACATGCAGGACCTATGCTGCAGACATGAGCTTATTTTAACCATTTCTAGTCCAGGAGTTTTTAAAATGGTCTAAAGACTTCAAGTGGTTATATCCAGTTACCAGAGCAGCCTGATTTAATATAGAATTATCCCCCTGTGAGTGATATCTTAATGATCAATGAGTGTTTTCTTCTGTTTAATGCATTCATTAACCACTTCAGCTCCAGAAGGTTTTACCCCCTTCCTGACCAGGCCATTTTTTGCGATATAGCACTGTGTTGCTTTAACTGACAATTGCGCGGTCATGTGACGCTGTACCTAAATAAAATGGATGTACTTTTTTCCCACAAATAGAGCTTTCTTCTGGTGGTTTTTGATCACCTCTGCAGTTTTTATTTTTTGCTCTATAAACAAAAAAAGACCGACAATTTTGAAAAAAAAAAAAAAAATATTTTTTTTTACTTTCTGCTATAAAACACATCCAATAAAAAATGTAAAAAATCAAATTTCTTCATCAATTTATACCAATTTGTATTCTGCCACATGGTTTTGGTGAAAAAAATTCCAAGCGTATATTGATTGGTTTGCGCAAAAGTTTCTACAGCGTCTACAAACTATAGGGTATATTTATGGACTTTTTATTTTTTTATTGTTTTTACTAGTAATGGCAGTGATCACTGATTTTTAGTGTAACTGCAACATTGCGGTCAACAAATCTGACACTAAGTGACACTTTTTGGGGACCAGTGACACCAATACAGTGATCAGTGCAAAAAAAATGCACGGTCAATGTATAAATGACACTGGCAGGGAAGGGGTTAACATCAGGGGCGAATAAAGGGTTAACTGTGCTCCTAGGGAATGCTTTCTAACTATGTGGGGGATGGACTGACTGGAGGAAGAGAGACATCTCTGTTCCTGATTGGCAGGAACAAAAGATCTCTCACTTCCTCTCTGACAGAACGGCGGTCTTCCTTCTTTACATCGCCGTTTATCGCCATTCTGCCTCTCCTGTCAACGATCGTGGGTGGTAAAAGAGTAAACAGAGTTGATTGATAAATGGCTTCCGCCAAACATTAACCATGAGTGAAAGAAAAGTTTTTGTGCTCTCATTCATATTCTCTAAAAAATGGCCAAGAAATCATAAATTCTGCCAGGGTATGTAAACTTATGAGCACAACTGTAAGTGCCACCTCATCAGTGCCCGTCAGTGTAGCCTCATCAGTGCCCATCAGTGAACGAGAAAACGTACTTATTTACAAAATTTTGTAACAGAAAAAAAGAAAAACTTTTTTTTTTTTTCAAAATTTTCGGTCTTTTTTTATTTGTAGCGCAAAAAATAAAAACCCCAGAAGCGATCAAATACCAGCAAAAGAAAGCTCTATTTGTGGGAACAAAATGATAAACATTTTATTTGGGCACAGTGTCACATGACCGCGCAATTGTCATTCAAAATCCGACAGCACTGAAAGCTGAAAATTGGTCTGGGCGGGAAGGGGGGGGGGGGGGTGTAAGTGCCTGGTATTGAAATATAGAAAGTAAGACATGTTAAAATCTGATTTTTTTTTTTTCGCTACAAACTCCCAAACATATATTTTCTGAAAGTAGCGGTGGCAGGTGCAGTTTTTTATGTTGCACAATATTTGTGCAACAGTTTATCAAACATACATATTTAGGATAAAATACACTAAAATTATTTTGGTACATAAACACAATATTATACCCATTTTTTGGTAAAAATAAAAAATATGAGGTTGCACCAAATAAATAGATACCAAACATGTCAAGCCTTAAAACTGCATTCCCCCTGAAATGGAAAAACGGTGGTACCCAAAATTGTCCATAGGCCACACTCTAAAAACCTTTCCAGGTTATCAGTTTAGAATTAACTGTGAATTGAGCCCCAGAATTATTGCTCTCATGTTTGTAGTGACACCTCATATGCGTGGCACAGTTGCATGCCCCAATTGTGCATTTGCATGTGTAAGGTGTACGGAGACAGGGGTGCTTTATATATATATATATTTGTACTTGTTAATTTAAAAAAATATATATACTGTATATATTTTTTATTTAACCTTATTGCTATCACAAGGGGCTATTTGATAGCATGGGCAGGTAACCAATCCTGGAGGAACAGAAGATCCAGGAAACCAGCAAAACGTGGCTGGTACCTGGGGCAGCACCCTCTAAGTAATGTAAAAATAATCAGGTGGCTCTGCAGCCACTTGGATCACCTTTTCATGAAAGACGATCAGCGGCTTAAAAAAATAACACACTGCTCATGGCTGCAGCAGCATCCATGTGCTTGCTTTAACCCCTTGTATAGCAGGTTATTTCTTATTGTACATCTACCAGTAAAGTAGATGGCCCCTTTAAGGTTTATTTTATGCATATCAAATATTTGTATGCCGTATACTGAGAAAAATAAAATAGAACTCTAAATGTTTCCATTAACAGTTTATATTTCCCCTGTGCAGTGTCTGTTTATTTCTTTAAATTGCAGGTATAGTTAGTATAATTCACTTTGTCAATACTGATCATCCATCAAATAAATGATAATGATGTTTTTCTGAGATTCTACTCCTTACGGGCTGTGACAGGACTCTTCTTTTGTCAGTGATTGCTGATGATCATGGCTAGTGCTGTCTTCTGCATACAAATCTGACTAAGAGCTCACCATGTGAAACTTCTGATGGAGTATACATATTTTAAGCCAGCTGCCTCCACACAAAATCTGTGTGAGGTTTTTCTCTTTCTGTGGGTATGAAGTTTGATTTAAGCCAGAGTGGAGAACTTGTATCATGGTAATGTGGATGTTACTCATTCTAAACATAGAGGTATTAGCAATTCAATATGATTGGTGAAGGCCATCTCTGAGTGTGTATATAAAATAGCATAATTTTATCCAATAGAGCTGAGACCTCCTTCGTTTTAGGAAAAACTATGACCACAAATCTCTTCCTCTTGATAGTGTTAGTTATTACAGATGCTCCTTGGATAAATGTTTCTTATATAAATTCATGGAAACTTTCACATAGACCCTATAGAATTATTTAAATCAAAAGTCTGTAGCGGTTCATCTGTTTTCCTTTTATTACATTATCAGGGCTGGCTGTATTGGTGCAGTCTCTTGAGTTATTGCCCAGTCACCTTCTCATTCTGGTAAAATAAACAGTGTCAACAAAGAAGAAGCCTTTTTAGGGCAGCTTTACACTGCCCCGCTGTGCTTTGGCTAAAGCGCAGCTAACCCACAGTTTTTGTGTGGGTTAGCTGCACTTTCCCATTGACTTCAATTATATCCTGCAGTTTTGGTTCACTTTCTGAAAGCATAAAGCGTAGCAGGGCAGTGTGAAACCGCCCTTAGTGCTGTTAATTAATATAATTTATTGTAACAAGGATCTCTGGAAGGTTTTCCCTGTTGATTATGACCAAGATTACATTTGGCTGTGTTGCAACCACTGAAGTCTATCTGAAGCAAAACTGATTTTAGAGGTTATGTATTTCCTCTTACATGCATGGGTTAAAAAAAATCAGCTTAGGGTGCTGATTCAGAGCTGTTCTTATTGTGGGACATTTCATCCACCCAAATCACCGTTATTTGTTGTTGTGATCTCATGAGCCCTTCATTTGGTCACTCATCTACACACTCTGTCTCATGAGCCCTTCCTCTGGTCACTCATCTACACACATGGTCTCATGAGCCCTTCCTCTGGTCACTCATCTACATACTCTGTCTCATGAGCCCTTCCTCTGGTCACTCATCTACACACTCTGTCTCATGAGCCCTTCCTCTGGTCACTCATCTACATACTCTGTCTCATGAGCCCTTCCTCTGGTCACTCATCTACATACTCTGTCCCATGAGCCCTTCCTCTAGTCACTCATCTACATACTCTGTCCCATGAGCCCTTCCTCTGGTCACTCATCTACATACTCTGTCCCATGAGCCCTTCCTCTGGTCACTCATCTACATACTCTGTCCCATGAGCCCTTCCTCTGGTCACTCATCTACACACTCTGTCCTATGAGCCCTTCCTCTGGTCACTCATCTACACACGCTGTCCCATGAGCCCTTCCTCTGGTCACTCATCTACACACTCTGTCTCATGAGCCCTTCCTCTGGTCACTCATCTACATACTCTGTCTCATGAGCCCTTCCTCTGGTCACTCATCTACACACTCGGTCTCATGAGCCCTTCCTCTGGTCACTCATCTACATACTCTGTCTTATGAGCCCTTCCTCTGGTCACTCATCTACACACTCTGTCTCATGAGCCCTTCCTCTGGTCACTCATCTACATACTCTGTCTCACGAGCCCTTCCTCTGGTCACTCATCTACATACTCTGTCCCATGAGCCCTTCCTCTGGTCACTCATCTACATACTCTGTCCCATGAGCCCTTCCTCTGGTCACTCATCTACACACTCTGTCTCATGAGCCCTTCCTCTGGTCACTCATCTACACACTCTGTCCTATGAGCCCTTCCTCTGGTCACTCATCTACATACTCTGTCCCTTGAGCCCTTCCTCTGGTCACTCATCTACATACTCTGTCCCATGAGCCCTTCCTCTGGTCACTCATCTACACACTCTGTCTCATGAGCCCTTCCTCTGGTCACTCATCTACACACTCTGTCCTATGAGCCCTTCCTCTGGTCACTCATCTACATACTCTGTCCCTTGAGCCCTTCCTCTGGTCACTCATCTACATACTCTGTCCCATGAGCCCTTCCTCTGGTCACTCATCTACACACTCTGTCTCATGAGCCCTTCCTCTGGTCACTCATCTACATACTCTGTCCCATGAGCCCTTCCTCTGGTCACTCATCTACATACTCTGTCCCTTGAGGCCTTCCTCTGGTCATTCATCTACATACTCTGTCCCATGAGCCCTTCCTCTGGTCACTCATCTACACACTCTGTCTCATGAGCCCTTCCTCTGGTCACTCATCTACACACTCTGTCCTATGAGCCCTTCCTCTGGTCACTCATCTACATACTCTGTCCCTTGAGCCCTTCCTCTGGTCACTCATCTACATACTCTGTCCCATGAGCCCTTCCTCTGGTCACTCATCTACACACTCTGTCTCATGAGCCCTTCCTCTGGTCACTCATCTACATACTCTGTCCTATGAGCCCTTCCTCTGGTCACTCATCTACACACTCTGTCTCATGAGCCCTTCCTCTGGTCACTCAATTACCCACTCTTTATGGTACAGTAGTTGTATGCAAGTCATTTGCTTAACAAGGATGTTGACCTGTAATAATCTACCTGTCCTTACTTGAACAGCAGATTGTTGGATTGGGACAAGGTACAATCTCTATCCATTGACTGACAAACAGATGAGCTGCAAGCATCTTGAAATGTTTGTTCACCTTTTGCTACAGAAAAGGTAGCATCAGATGTTTCTTTTTTTATCTTTCTAATTGATCTTTGCTAATAGTGTGGTTTTCTGAATATTGGCAGCCACTAGGTTCATTCCCAGTTCACTCTAATGTCCTAAAGGTGCCTAATACCATGTAGTTGCCAGGAAGTGACTGAACTGAGTATCTCAATATACAGCAACTTTTCATGTTGGCAAAGAAAAGTCAGCAGTATTATGATGCATACTTTACTGCAATGTGACCTAATAACTGTCAAACGTTGCGCTTGAGTATATCTTCTTTACCAGGCCATATTTCTGTTTTCAGTGCTGTGATAGTTTGACATTTACTTGGTCATGCAACATTGTACCCAATTATTTTTTTTTTTTTACTTAATTTCGGTTATAAAACATATCAAATAGAAAAACACCCCCATATGGACCCTATTTTGCAAAGTAAACACCTCAAAATGATCTAATTTTTGGCCACAATTTTTTTGGAAATTTAGAAACATGCTGGTATTGAGGTGGTTAAAACATGGAATTTCGTACAGGTGCACTAGATACAGCACATCCTTAAAGTCCAAATCAGGGCACAAGAAAAAAACGAAGCTTGCAGTGGGCCCTCCACACTGTATGGGTTAACTGCTCGTTAAGTCTAGGGGTATGTGGGTAAGGGTTAATAGCTTACTCCTTGCTGTTGTAGGCTCCCTGTATCTGTCTGACCACTCCTATGAAGCCACCTATTCAAGCTGCTTCCAGACACAGCGTGCGTGCCCCCTCTCCCATGTATAATGCAGGGTTACCAGCCCAGCATTATATGTGATGACACTAAGGAACTCCCCACAGCCTGGGCAGAGAAGAGGACAGCACCGGAATCTGCCAGAACAGGGGGAAAGTAAGTTATTTGTTCTCTTCAGCTCCCCCTAGACCTAACAAGCATTTAAACCTTGCAGTGTGGGGCGGCTCTGGATCTTCCTCTATCCCAGAGTTAAGCTTTAGGGCTCATTCACACCAGATGTGCTGGGGTGCGTTTGTGAGTGCATTCCCAATGGGTGGCAACCAAAAAATATTTCCCTGTGAATGCAGTTCACACTAGCATGTTGGATTGCATTTTCCCAGTGTTGAAAAAAGTATGGCATGTACTACATTTTTTCAGAGCAGCACCGTGTGTACAAATGTGCATAAACGCAATGCACTGCAAGGCAAAAAGAAAAAACAAAAAGCAAACAACACATATAAAATGCATGCCAACGCATTACAACACATTACAAAAGATGCAAAGCGCATGCCTTACCAGACGCATTGTGGTGTGAACAAGCCTTTTATGTACAGGTCGGAACCAGAGGGAGTAGGTGAAGGGGTTAATGTTAAGATCACATACTGTGGGAGAATGGAGGTGAAGGGCTTAATATGCAGGGTAAGGGAGGTGCACCACAGAGACAGAATGGAGATGAAATTCAAAGGATGTGTGTGTGTGTGGGGGGGGGGTGGAAGGGTTAAGGAAAAAAAAGAATGAAATCAATTCTGCTGCTGCCTTAACTTCATTTTATATTCATACGATGGTTTTTCCTCCCATTTCTCCATTGATATGGAGGAAAAAACTTTTGAACTTAAAAACTAGTTGTGTTTACATTTGTGATTGCTGTTAGTGGCTGTCACAGCAATCACAAGGCACAGAGCCACTCTGATTGGTGCTGTGCATTTTGCCTGTGAACCATGCTGTGCAATGACAGGCACTGTGCATGTGTGCGCTCACCCCTCCAGCATATCATATCTATCAGCGTGACTTTTTCAAATGTACGCATGCAAACTTTCAAATTGAATTTTTACTTCGCTTCATGGATAAGGTGAACTTGTGCAGGCTTTAACCAGTTGTAGAGTGTGCGAAATACGCCCGAAAAGACTTTATCAAAGTGCACACTGCATATGTAATATTCATTGTCCATCTGCCCCACTGACACTTGCCCATCTCATACCTTCTGTTGCTCCATAAGCACCACAACATGTATAGGCATATGGGAGATGCAGTGCTAGTAAGTGAAACATTCACTAATATTTAGACCTCATACTCTGCCTAAAATTACTTATTGACATTAAAATATGGCAGGGAAACCTATTATTAGCAGTCTGTTTTGTTAATACAAAATAGTAGTTCAACGCATCGTTTTCAAGATCCAATATTGAGCCCAAAAGCAACATTCAAATGCATAACAGGGCAATTGCCAATGCTTAATCATCCTAGCCATGTAAGTTTTTCCATCCTGAGATATGAATTCACTTCTTTAACCACTTCAGCCCCAGAAGCAGGGATAGGCACGGACCAAGGCTGTGGCGGACATTTTCCAAAGTACTGACCTTAGTGAAGGACACCAAGGTACATTTCAAATTAAAACCTTCAAAAAAACACAGTCTTCTCTCTGACCTAGTTCTACGAGTACAAAAAACATTTAAAATAACATTTATATGAAAACTGCTTGTGGTATACAGTTATAAAATGTAAACAATTTTCAAAATTCTTACCTTTTATATTTTCCGGTTGTATTGAGACGCAGCAGCAGCGTCAAAGTCCTTTGTAGACGTGGATGAAGTAGCAATACGCAAACATGTGTCAACACGACAATTCTCAAGGGAGAAATAGTGCCCCATCACTGGTGTCAGTGGTAGGAATAGTGCCCCATCATTGGTATCAGTGGGAGGAATAGTGCCCCATCATTGGTGTCAGTGGTGGGGGAATAGTGCCCCCAGT
>BLSH010552316.1:2756726-2771839 GCA_018402905.1 Glandirana rugosa | reverse complement strand
ACGTTAATCTTAGTGACAAAAAGAGAGTACAAGATAGAAGAACTCGTCTGTTTCGTTCTAAGTGTGACCTCCTTTCCGCATTTAATCGGACTTGACTCTGGTGTCCTTATAGTTCCATAGACTCCGATCTCGACCTCCTAGAGTACAAAACCGTTTTTTGTCTCCATCAAACAACTACTTATACCTCTTTCCGATCTTACGTCCACTTTAATTTCTGTAGAGGAACTTCTAAGGGGAACTAAGACCACTACCACCGACTCTATTAGACGAAAGGTCATCAGGTGAGGACCCTATACTTGATGTCTCTAACGACCTGTCGTTCAAAGACAGGTTCTCGACTAGACCAAGAGAACGAAGTTCCGTCATTCTGAGGACCACGGGGGAACTACCGATTACATCCGTTGACAGTACCGTGACAGACTAGCATTCTTGTTGGCCCTGAAGCACTGACCCCCCCCCCCACACACACACACACACTGAAGAGGCACACAATCAGGGTGCAGTCAGACAGTGCCATGACAGTTGCCTACATTAGCCATCAAGGGGGCACCAGGAGTCTTACTGCCTTGAAGCAAGAGAACCAGATCAGCTCTTGGACAGAAACTTGCTGTCCAGCAATCTCTGTAGTTCATATCCCAGGAGTGGACTACTGGAAAGCAGATTATCTCAGCCACCATCACCAGAATCAAGGGGAATCTTCAAGGAGATGTCTTTAATTTCACCTGCATTCTAGCCTTTCTCCATATTCATCAACAAACTACCTCTGTTTTTTGCCAAAACATGAGATCCTCCAGCTCTAGCCTCAGATACCTTGATATTCCTGTGGTCTCAGTTCAGGCTAATTTACGCCTTTCCTCCAGTGTGAATCTTGCTTTGTCTGCTCAAGAAGATAGAACATGAGAGAAAAACAGTGATTCTAATTGCAACTAACTTGCCCAGAAGAACCTGGTATACAGACCTACTCAGACCCATGGGCTCTTCCAAACAGGTAGATTTGTTATCTTAAGGCCTTCTGTTCCATACTTATTCCCAGTCTATGGCTTTAATTGCATGTCTGTTGAAACCCAGGTATTAAATTCTGACACAGACAAGACTGGAGAAAAGAAAACATTTGTCCCACCGATAACTTTCCGGAATGGAAGTAACTTGTCTCACACTAAGAGAAGTACACCCTCCAAGTGCGATGTTAAACTTTACAAGAAATTGATATCCTAGCTTTCAGAAACGTAGGTCGGACAAAATGTGATAGGTCCCTCAGCCAAGTCGCTTAAACCAGTGACCAACATGAAGGACGGCAACTGGCCTGCGGGATACTAGTACAAATCAATCTAGGAGGCCTCACTGAACGTCTGAAGAGGTCCGAGAATCTCCACCACCAGTTTGGTGAGATGAGTCACCAGAATGCCCTCTATCTTAATCCTACGAAGTAGACAAGGAGACAATTTCATAGGAGGAAAAGGTTAAACTGATTCCATAGTCGCCAGAGCATCAACTCGTTATAGGATCTCTGGATCTGGAGACAAATCCCCGTTCGTTGGTTTGTTATTGAATCTGGATGCAAGGAGATACACATCCAGCATCTGTCACCTGCAGCAGAATTTGGAAACCCCTTAAAGGCTAAAGAGCCCATTCTCCAGATTCTAGCTGTTGATGACAAAGGAAGTCCAACTGACAGTTTGGCACATCTGTGATGTGCATAGCAATCAGGGCTAGAACATTAAATTCTGCCCAAGCCAGAATTAAATCAGTTTCTTATTGAGTCACAAAACGTCTGGTGCCGCCCTGATAGTTGATGTAAGCCACTCTCGTGGCAGTGTCCTGCTGAATTCTTATTGGATAAGCTCACAGACAGGTGATCTTAAGTTGAAGAGAAAACCAAAGTACCCTGAGCATTGAAGAGATAACAAAATTGCCCTGAGTTCCAGAATATTGATTGGGATTCAAACTTCCTATGACCACCAAGTCTCTTATATTGACAGGGTACCTAGGACTCCTCCCTAGCCCAATAGACAGACATCCTTTGTGAGCACCATTCAAACAATTAGGAGCTAGGATTTTCCAGATTCCAACACCTAAAGCTGGATGCACACTGTACAACCTTTGTTCGATTTCCTTTAGAATTACCTTCAACTACAATGTAGTGCAGGGCCTGCCTGATTGCATGCAAATTGAAAGTGGTGACGTTTGACCTCATATTATTGTATATGGTTTTGGTAAATCTAAAGGAAAAAATCTAAAGAAAACTATATAGTGTGTATCCGTCTTTACTTGTGACCCACCACACTGGAATTCAGACAGGTGGTGAAAGTGCACATGCACAGCAGCATGTGTCAGAGTACTTGTGGATGATATGGCGGCCCTTACAAGGCACCCACAACCAACAGATACGTGTCACAGGCAAAAGCAAATGTGTTGCGGCCTGCGCAATGTGCATTGTTAAAAAAAAATCTTTACTTATACAATCCACAAAGTGCATTCCAAGACCAAGCATTAATTAATCAGCAAGTGCAATCTCAATTGAGTTGGCACTAAGCATACAATGAATGGGAGGCAAAGTTTGAATACTATCAAAAACTGTAGAGACTATAATGTCAATAGGACATTTTTGAAATGCCACGTCCAGCGTGAATGATATTATTGTAGCTTTCCATTTTGGCATTATGGACTGTGTTTTTAATGATTATTAAGCATATGCAAGAAGAGGGTATGGGGAAAAAGAACAAAAAAAAAAAAAAGGGTGGGCGGCAGATCCAAACTACTCTCTGATGTCTCCCAGGGCCTCACAAGCTGTAGCATAAAGTAGATAAGATTTTTCTCTCTCCCCAAGGATCAATTAGTTGTCTCTGGAGATGTTGGGTAATTTTGGTATTCTTGTGTGAAACTAAAAACATGCACACAATGTCCATAGGACAAATTCAAAAAAGTGTCGTCATGCTAAAAAGGTGCTTTACACTCAGAAGGTATATGTGACAATGTTAAAAAATGTTTTGCGGTGCTCCAATGGAGTGTCTGAAACACATTTCAAAGTGTTGCAGCACATAACCACAACCCTGAAAGAGGAAGATGGAAAACACAAAAGGGTGCCGGCTATTACAAAACCAAGGAGTCCTGCTGCTTGTGAGTGTTGGTCTGGATGGGTGACAGTAGCCCATGCAGATAAAACATACATCTTGCGGTTATCTTATGCATGACACCAAGAGTGTCTTCTAGAGAACTTGACATAGAGGTCAGTGCTCAAGGACAATTACAGGCCGGGCACCACTTCTTCCTTATAGCGGGGTCTGGGTACAGCCAGCAAGAATATTGGAATTGACCAATCCAGAAGGCTTCTAAGTGAGCTCAGTGGCTCTACAGCAACTAAGGAATCTTCCTAGTTGAACAAAAAAATCTTCATAGAAGGTAGAAGTAACAAATAAATTACTCCTCTAAGAGCACAGAACACACCAATGCTTCTAGGACACTAGCAAAAAACAGAGACATGCTGAGTAGAAGAGGGTATACGAGCTGTCCTTACAGTCCTTTCCTTGGTTTTGCCAGTGCCCAATTTCCTGAAAGCAGCAACATAGCCTGGTGTTCTTAAGTTACTTCATCCTGTGGTCTGTAATGTGTAATTAAGAAAGAAGTTTTATTGTTATTTCCAAGTTATGTTCCAGTCTTTGTAAACAGTGGAACAATGTTTTGTACCTTTGGTACAAGTTGTCCTTTCAGGCATGACCCCACCCTCTGGAGTCCACCCTCTGGAGATACTTTACCCCCCCCCCCCCATCAATTGCTCTATAGTCCAGTTCTGATAGGTCGAAGCTTTTGGCTGTGGATACGAATCCCCATGGACTTCACAGCCCCATACACAACAGACTGTGATGGCCATTTTTTCTGCTTTCACCACTTCATGGACAACATGTTCACTTGCTGTCTAATTTATCCCACCCATTTTCAGATGTCATTGTAACAAGATATTCCCTTTACCCATCAGTGGTCATAATGTTATGGCTGATCGGTGTATAACATAATAAAAATTACAAAAATGGTGATGGTTAATCCAGTCATAAGCCTCCGTTTTAAATGTAAATGTATTTAACAAAGTATCATACCATATACTAGAAAAAGATCTATGTATGAATACTTTGGTTTCTTCTTATCTGGCCATCTCTCACTTTTTGTGACTTTAATGTGGTATTACTTCATCCCATTAGTACCATAGCTATTTTGCTTTTTCAATTATTCAGTTTTTTTCAAATCAATTACACACAAAATGATTTTGTATAATTACTACATATATACTATTAAACTCCTAGAGTTTATTAAACTTTAATAATACTCGAATCATTAAAAGGGATATGTCATGTTTAACGTAAATCGGAACTCCCCGTTATTGTGTCAAAAGTTCCATGGGCATTGAATAATTGTGAAACTGGTATCTAAATAATCCATGAGCTCCATCCATGCGTTATGAAAATATGCAAGGGATTGGGATGTTGTGCAACTGAAGCTAATGATGCTGTGGAACATTTCTGGTTTTATTACTGGACGCTTACTCTTATATACTGATTAATGCTGCTTTCATTTTACCGCATGTGCTGCTGCTTTGCTTGGGTTAAACACAATATCCACTATGGGCCTTTAAATATTTTGCAAGATTAAATTGTGTTTTTATACTTAAGAATATCTTTATTGTTACATCGGAGATAAAAAAAAATTGCTCTACTAAAGATTCAAACTAGTGCTCCAGGGTGTTTCTTACCCCCTCCAACCTATACAAACTGGCATATAGCAGAACTGTAGACAATATGAATACCAATTGTTCACTGATAGACTCTTCTATGGGCCTGCATAACCTGCAATCTATGGGGCCTGAATTAAGTAGCATATAGCCTTTGTCGCCCCTTATCCGAGCTGTGCACTTGTAAAGAAGTGTACGGATAATCGCCTAAATCTAATTAGGGGTTAAAAGAGGCCATGACGGTGATGTGGCAGCGAGACACCTTACTGTATCAATCCTGTTTGCATTTGAAAAATAAGGTTGTCATATTGATTATTCAGATGAGCTCTTATTAGCTTTGGCTCAGTGGCTTGTAGCACAGCTGAATCAGCTGAAGTTTTTTTTCCCTTAACAGAAGGAAACATGCTACGGGCCAATATCATCTTATTTGTAGTTCACATCCTACCTCCTAAATTGGTGGCAAACGTTATTCGCTTGGATGGCTTGTATGTATATGCGGATGTGTGCTCCTGATCATGATCATTAAACCTAAGATATGTCATGTCTTATGCAATACAAACACATTTGTTCTTGTAAAATGTATTCTCATAAATCCATTCTAGAGTGGCATTAAAATGTAATTTATGGCTGCTTAGACTAATGCTGGCCACACACTATACGAAAAATTGTTCTAACCCATTTTCGAAAAATTAACATTCGGCCGTGAGAGCATATAGTGCCATCATGTAATGTCCGATAAATCGTTCAATGGACATAAATGATCCTTTTGTTCATTTTTTTCCACTTATACCTACAAACAGTTTGGACTGAGAAAGACATTAACCACTTCAGATCCGCGCTATAGCCAAAGTACGGCTCCAGCGCGGATCTGAAATGCCCGGAGGACGTCCATGGACGTCCTCCACTGCGCATGCTCCCGCGCTCCCCCTGGCGGCAGCGGCGGCGCGCGCGCGTGCGCGCCCGCGGGTCGGGCGGACTCGATGTCCGCCCGGACCCGCCGATCACCTTTAGGAGCCTCAGAACGGGGAACCGCCGTTGTAAACACGGCGGTTCCCCGTTCTGTGACAGGGGACATGCCAGATCTACTGATCCCTGTCACTGGGATCAGTGAGATCTGTCATGTCCCGGCCAGCCCTGCCCCCCCACAGTTAGAACACACCCAGGGAACATTTATTAACCCCTTCACTGCCCCCTGCTGGTTAACCCCTTCACTGCCAATGACATTTATACAGTAATCAGTGGACATTTAAATTTCTGATCGCTGTATAAATGTCATTGGTCCCAAAAATGTGTAAAAAATGTCCGACATTTCCGCCCCGATATCGCAGTCCCAATAAAAATCGCAGATCGCCGCCATTACTAGTAAAAAAAAAATAATAATAAAAACGCCATAAATCAATTCCCAGTTTGTAGACGCGATAACTTTTGCGCAAACCAATCAATATACGCCGATTGTGATTTTTTTTTTTTACCAAAAATATGTAGAAGAATATATATCGGCCAAAACTGATGAATAATTTTTTTAATGGATTTGTACTTTAGCAAAAAGTAAAAAATATTGTTCTTTTTTGCAAAATTGTCGCTCATTTTTTGTTTATAGCGGCGATCAGAAATGGCGCAGAGGGGATCAAATACCACCAAAAGAAAGCTCTATTTGTGGGAAAAAAAGGACGCAAATTTTATTTGGGTACAACGTCGCACGACCGCGCAATTGTCATTCAAAATGCGACAGCGCTGAAAGCCAAAAATTGGTCTGGGCAGGAGGGGGGTTTAAGTGCCGGGTAAGGAAGGGGTTAACCTTTCAATCTTTGGTTCACTCAGCAGAAAATTTCCAAACTTGTCCTTCTTTTTTTGGCTCAAAAACGTCCCAACCAATTTGTGCCCATTAACTGGCCGAAAAAATGTCTGAATTTCAGCTGATTTTTCGTATAGTGTATGGTCAGCATAAGTATAGTTACTCTTTTTCTCAAGTTAATGCCACCAATCGACTGCATTGACTGTAATACCTATTTCAATGCAATCTGATGTGTTTTGAAAGAATGTGTATAAAATGTGATTAAACCAATGAATTTGCACAAAAACCACCTTAGAATAAAAATTTAAATATTGTGAAACACAGAGCAATGTATAGATTACAATAACCTACAGCAACAAGTCAATAATGTTACCAGCACAAGAAGAATTTTGACAGCTTTTGTGTGTACTGTGGTTTGGCTTGCATGTTTAAGAAAGAATATACTGTATGTTTATGCATGTTACTGGACTTTCAGTTAGTGCGCTATTTTTAACACATCCATGTAATATACAGTACACAAAATTTGATTTTATTTGTAAAATATCTGTATCTATTGTACCACAGTTATTAATACATTTGTATAGCCACAACTTATTCCGTGTCAAGTTTTTATCATGATCATATGATGAAATTGTACAATTCATTCATACACACACACATACATTCTTCGAGCACAAAATGGACATTAGGCTCGCAGGTTCGAATCCTGCCTGGAGTTTGCATGTTCTCCCTGTACCTGCTTGGGTTTCCTCCGGGTACTCCGTTTTCCTCCCACACTCCAAAGACATGCTTGTAGGTTAATTGGCTCCTGTCTAACTTGGCCCTAGTATGTGTATGTAGAGATCTTAGATTGTAAGCTCCTTGAGGGTAGAGACTGATGTGAATGTACAATGTATATATAAAGCACTGAGTAAATTGATGGCGCTATATAAGTACCTTTAAATAATAAATCACTCCTGAAAGCCATAATCTACTATGGTTGCACTTTCATAGTATTTTGGGTGTTTAACTAATGTACCTTGATTAAGTTTGCTTCATATTTTCTACATGTTGTATCCATCTAGACCAGGTCTACACGAAAAATATAAACTTAGCTTACCTAAAAAGTGGACAATGTCAGTCAGTAGAACAGTGTCAGTAGAGCAGCAGACTGTGCCAGTAATTGGTGTTTACATTTATTTATTTATTTTATTAAATTATTTTGTACAATTTTTTAACAGCCCTTTTGGGGGTTCTGGTTGAAATGTCAGGGGTATAAACATACTCTTGATGTCTTAATTTTGAAACACAGAGAGGAGAATGAGGACTGTGTCCTCAATCTCCATTTCTGCAGCCTGAGCTGCACAAAATGAATGAACAAGAAGAGCTTGGCTCTTTACAAACTGCAGCATAGTAAACATAATTTACTATGCTTCAATTATGAATGAACATGTTTCTCCTTGTCAGCGGCACAACACACTAAGTTGTTCCTTCCCTGTGTAGCTTTACATATGTGGGAGCAGTCTGAAGGTCGGCAAGGAAGGGACGCGATCTGCCCGTCACCTGCCCTCAATCGATGGGTTGCCGACCCCTTGATCTATACTTTTCTTTTGTTCATTTAACTTGATGCCCAAAAAATGCATATTTTTTTTTACATACATTACATTAAACATTTTAATTCAGACCGATGGGTAATCAAGGCACCATATCCCTTATTTATATAATAAAAGCAAAACTACCACTGGGAATTGGTGTTAAAAGCAATAAGCAGAATAAACGCCATATATTTCAAATCATAATATTTTATTATACAAATCTGTAATAAAAAAAAAACCCTTAAAATGCGATATGAAATTTATACATTGCAATAAACCTCCATATTTTTAGAGGCTTCAGATTATCCTAATACCTCTAGGTATTTCCTCTTTACAACCTATCCAGAATTCTAATGTATATACGGTATCTTTGCAAAAAAAAAAATAGTAAAAAAAAAAAAAAAATTTGAATGCACATTTTTAATATACTGTGTCTTTTAGTGAATATAGAGTATAGACCGCTACGCTGACACGTTTCGTGTTTAGCTTTGTTCAGAAGCTGCTGTTATGTAGACAACAATGCGTGTATAATAATAAACACAGTGAAAGTGCACGTAGTATCAAAACCAATAGAAAAGTGACACTTACATAAAATAATCCACATGTCCTTGGTGGAGGACTTCAGGGCAGATATGAAGGGAAGCAAGTAAAGGCTGACAGTGTGTTTCTCTGGTACATTCAAACAGGTAAGTAGGTACAATTGTCCTTTACATGAAACTCCACTGTCAAAATACATATTATTGTGGGTATTATCTGTGATATTCTCCACACACGGCTGTGATTTATATTTGGTAGATTTAAATTCTTCCTTTGGTTTTGACTTATATATTTTTCTTTACATTGTGTGCATTATCACTATGGTACTATGATACACTTGTTGTCTATATGGTCGGATGTGACTGCGAAGTGCATCAAAATTGGCTGCACTTACTCTACACGTTGAATCCATTGTGTACACTACAAGACAGAGCATATTGAATCAAGGATGATTATTATTGTAAAATCTATCTACTGAAATATATACATAATGCTGAAATATTACATACATACTATATCCAATTCTCCATAGTATGTAAAGTGGTAGTTCTCAAAGGTACAGTCTTAAGCCTCATACATACCATGCGAATTTCGGACGACAGAACGTCCATTTTTTGTTTGTTGCTTGTCTCATGTCGAAAGTAAAGAATGACAATATGAAAATTTTCATACGAATTCAACGTCAGAAGTGACATAATGTGTTGAATAGTTTTGTATGTATTTTTTTTTTTCGTTTCTGAGCATGTGTGATCATACGAAAACCGTACTAATGATATAAAAACTGGACATTGAGTTGCTGCATGGAAAAAATTCTAGTCTGCACAACCAGCTTTTGTCTTTTACGAAAAATCAAAATCGGCTGTCGAAAGTAGCATACGAACGGTAAAAATTTCGGACGATTGGCCGTCGAATGAAAATTCCCGTCCGAAATTCGCATCGTCTGCATGGGGCTTTAGGATAATTGGAGGCCTTTAAAATATGGAGGTTTACTACAACTTATACATTTTCAAATGTTTATCAAATGTTAATGTTTTTAATAGAGACTTGGGTTATCAAACTTTGAGCTTACATATTTACATACATGGCTTCTTTTTTTTTACACATATTTGGTTTTTAATGGAATAGTTTTAGTACAATTATAGAAGCTTTATTTGAGCAAAACCTTTTGCACCTGTATCATGCATAAACCTTACAGATGTGTTGAAATTTGTTGGAACAGTTTGGAATTTGTATGAACAAACTGTTAGTATAGATAGAATCCATTCATACTGTATTTATATCATTGGTATTATTGGTTTAATTGGTTTTGAATGCTGTAAGTTCCCTTTGTGAAACAATCTGGCAATCCTTCATTTACTGGCTATTTATTTTTGGATGATATATAAAATATCTAGCACTAATCATGTTAGATTGTAAGTTCCACAAGCAGGGGGCCCTTCTGTATTGAACTGCTTTGTAATTGTACTGTTCCCACCCTATATTGTAAAGTGCTGCACAAACTGTTGGTGCCATATAAATGCTGAATAATAATAATAATTATAAATAAGTATTAGGTAAGGAACCCCTTCTATGCTTTTTCATTTTAGTAGATTGTACATAGGTCCTGTATGTACATAAAATACTCTGTAATAGAGTAACTGCAGCATTCAGGTGTTATCTGGGAATGGCCCAGTTGAAGCTAGCTATACACAACTAAGCTGATAACATCAATTGGGTCCTCCATCCACACTAAACAGCATGGATGGAGGCATCTTTTAATGCTGTACTGTGTCACAGCTGACTGAATACCCAAACAGTGACTGTCCAGCTGATTATTTTTCCACCCAGCTCAATCAATTTGGTGCCTGCAGGGCCGATTTTAATTTGATTCAGAAGGAATTATCAAAAATTTACAATGTCTATAGCGAGTTTAAGCAGTGTTTTCATTGCACAAACCTTTCAAACAACATATAATTCTAAACATTCCAATCAAACAACAAATAAAGGTTTCTGTTATTTTTGAAAGTGACTGTAGTCACCATTGGTTAACTATTCTAGTTTTTTAATATTTGGCTTTATTTATGGAAAGTTATTGTAATTCTAAAAATTCATAATATTTTAATAAAATATTAATGTAATAAAATGGGAAAAATGTCTTCTCTTTTTTTTTTTTCTATCTGCTCTCCATTACTTGGAAGCTAGCAGCGCTTGCTCAGGATTTGGCGTGTCATGGGTTAATGCTCTTTGCATTGTTTTCCTGTGTATCAGATGCTTCTTATTTTGCCACAACAGACTGTAGGCCTCAAGGAGTAGAAAGAGAATGGACACAGATGTATCCAAATATCTAATTTTGCCTAAAAGCAAGTGTCGGCAGATAAATGCCCATAAAGGGATTTCTTTCTTAAGCCCCGTGGATTTTCCTCTTTCCTCTTTTTTTTTGGCAACTTTTTGTGCGAGTTAGAAATGAAAAGCATTCATCCAGTGCCCTAAAGAACAGCTCTGTTGAATGGAATAACAGCGTAATGTAGCATTGAAGGCAGAATTGAAAGTGATTATCTAGTTAACTCTTGACAGTTACCTCCAGATTGAAAAAGAAGTGGCAGGCTTGATTTGCAAATGAATTAGGGCTTTTTCATTTGGTGCCAGGATCATCTTTTTATATTCTGATATGACAGATGCTGTGTTCCACGCTTTTGTCCCTTCTTAGTCTAACACTAGCAAATAAAAAACAAAGGATAATGGTACTCATTTTATTTGCATCTTTTCTCCAGGAGTTTAGGCTTTGTGTGAAAGTTTTTAATATTCAATATTTCTAAAAACATTTTTTTAAATTGCTGTGAATTCCATTGTTTATAACAGAATGAAACTTTGTTTGGCATTACTTGTATGATTGAGTTGTGGCTGTTTTTATAGTGAATACCAACTTTTTGATTATAAATATTTTTTCAGCATTTGGGAATGATGAGATTGAGATGTACAATGGATACAGTTAGAAAATGTTTGTGCTCAGTAAAAATATTCCATCATTTGTTATTTGTAATGACCTGCAGGACCATGGTGGTGGATTTAATTTCAAGAAATGGCACACAGCACTCTGAGAGTTTGCAAAGGTCTTTAGTGATGTTATTTATTGCATGCTTGTACCTTACATTTAGCATAGGTTCTAAAAGCTTGCCTTGGACACTGTAAAAATAGTATAGAAAGCTGTAGGCCTGGATTTGTGGGGCTATATAAACCTGGTTCTATTGAACCACTGGGGGCTATGAAGTCTGTCTAAGATGTACTTTCAAGATATGACACACATCACTTTGAGAGTTTGCAAAGGTCTTTAGTGATGTTATGCATTACATGCTTGTACCTCACATTTGGCATAGATTCTTAGCTTAAACACTAATAACATAGTATAGAAAGCTGTAGGCCTGGATTTCTGTATCCATATAAGAATGGTTCTATTGAGCCAGTGGGGGCTACAAAGTCTGCCTAAAATGTACTTTCAAGAAATGGCACATAGCACTGAGAGAGTTTGCAAAGGTCTTTAGTGATGTTATGTATTACATGCTTGTACCTCACATTTGGAATTGGTTCTAAAAACATAGTATAAAAAGCTGTAGGCCTGGATTTGTGTGGCCATATAAGAATGGTTCTATTGAGCAACTGGGGGCTACGAAGTCTGTCTAAAGCTGGGTACACACGATCAGATAATTGGACGAATTTTCGTCTGTTTTTTTTTTTGTTGGATGCTAGTCTCATATCGAAATCTGAAGAGGTTACTTAACATCAGAAAATTCTCGTATGACAAAATGCAACTTCAGTTGTGTTATGTGTTCTTTCCTTTCAAATGTGTGTGCAAAATGTTTGTTGCTTGTAAAGCCAATTACAATTCTACTTCCTTCTCTCCTCTTTCTTTCTCTGCCAGGGTCCCCCAAGGTTCTGTTCTTGGACCTCTCCTATTCTCGATCTACACCTCCTCCCTGTGTTAGCTGATAACATCACATGGCTTCCAATACCATTTCTATGCCAACAACACCCAAATTTATCTCTCTACCCCTCAGATCACTCCTTTAGCCTCAAGTATCACTAATTTACTAACAGACATATCAGCCTGAATGTCGCACCACTTCCTAAAATCCAATATATCCAAAACTGAGCTCATGATTTTTGCTCTCCCACGGGCCCCTATCCCCTGATTTCTCTGTCAAGATCAATGGCACAACTATTAGCCCATCCCCACATGCCAAGGTTTTGGGTGTAATCCTGGACTCTGAACTATCCTTTCCGCTCCACATCCAATCACTGTCCAAATCTGGCCACCTCAACCTCCGCAACATCTCCAAAATATGCCCCTTTCTAACCAATGACATCACAAAGCTCCTATTTCCCTCCCTGGTCATCTCTCGCCTTGATTACTGCAACTGCCTTCTCATTGGCTTACCTTTATATAAGCTATTCCCTCTTCAGTCCATCATGAATGCTGCTGCCAGGCTCATCCACCTTACCAACCGCCCAGTGTCTGCTACCCCTCTCTGCCAGTCCCTCCACTGGCTTCTGCTCACCCAATTAATTAAATTCAAAATACTAACAACAACTTACAAAGCCACCCACAACTCAGGCCCCAGCTACATCACTAGCCTAGTCTCAAAATACTAACCTAATCATTCTCTTTGTTCCTCCCAAAGCCTCCTGCTCTCTAGCTCCCCCCTCACCTCCTCGCATGCTAGCCTCTAGGACTTTTCCTGAGCCTCTCCCATCCTATGGAACTCCCTACCCCAATCTGTCCGATTATCTCCTACTCTGTTTGGTTTTAGATAAGGATGCACCGAAATTTCGACGGCCGAAACATTTCGGCCGAAAGAAAAACAAATGCCGATAATGAAGCTGAAAAAGGGGCAGGGTCGCCCCATCTCGCTGGGTGCCGCACATGTGTCATCCGGGCAGAGTCCTCCCCTCCCTCCTCGCAAGTGTCAGATCATGCAGCTCACCAGTGCCTGCTAGCGCGATCTCGCGCTCTGTCATGGATCTGTATTGGACGACACAATGATCCAATGCCAGGAATCATTTTGCCATGTGTCAGAGGAGGCTGTCTAGGAAGGACATTGTTACAGAGCTGGCCAGTGATTCAATACAGCTCCAAGACACAACGTGAGATCGTGCTAGCAGGCACTGGTGAGCTGCATCCACAGAGATTCAGGACTGATCCTGGACACCACAGACCCTGGGAGGAAGGGCGGCGGGGGGAGCATCTGGTAAATGTAATATGCCATGCTGAAATTCGATGCCGGTCACCGGAAAAACCCATCCACTTACTCCCCCCCCCCCCCCCCCACCGATGGCCGCTCTGTCCTCTCTCTGTATGTGTGTCACTGTGTGCAGGTGACCGCTCTGGTCATAGCGGTGCTAGGTGGAGATCTATTCTCCACGTTGCTCTGTCCACATCACCTCCAGTATGCCTGCCCTTAGCAACTCCACACACATGCCCTCTGCCACCCCTCCCTGCTGGTCTGTGAAAGAGATGTGAGTGGAAATATTAAAGCAGCCAAGCCCAAAGCCACACTGATATACTGCTCAGCATTCCAAGTGACTGAACACTTTCACTGACACCCTGTATATATTCATTCATTTTTATTTCTCCTACGTTCACTGACAGACGCAGCTCTTCTTGACTTTGTGGGGTTTTATGTTCGTCTTACCAGTTTCAATGCCTAGTTTGCAAGGAGTTGACCTGGCTTCCCTATGGGAACTGCGGTCCTATTGTGACCATTTTTTCTTTTTTATTTTATTTTTTCTTTTTTCTGCAATCAAGATGATCTGCTATCAAGAAGCCGGTCGGGGCATCGAGGGTCTTTGTGCTCTGTACTTTCCCCGACCTGGCCAACATGATGCGAAGCCGGCCCCAACACAGGGACCCGCCGCATCTTACCCGTTCCGTGCGGGTGGCCCGGGGCGAGATCCCCCATTTTGGTCCCCTTCCCGATTCGTTCGGCAGGGTGACCCTGGGCCTGCAGCGACCCCCCCCGCCTAGGGTGGAAAGTCTGCATCCGGGTGGCTAGCGTGGCGTCGGACTGGTAAGTGAGCGCCCTGCCTCCCTCCCCACATGGGGAGTGAGAGGGCCCGACGTCCGCAAATGCGATTTTTTTCTCTGCTCCTGTAGCTGTCCGGGGTAGCCACCGGGTGGGAATCAGCCTCTCATCTTGCCCCCTGCCAGCCCCCATCCCCACCCCCCCTGCCCAGCGCTGTACCTCCGCTCAGCCTTCTCGTCCAGCATCGCCATGCGGTCTTCGGCCGCCATTTTGCGGTGGACCGCTGCCATTTTGCCGCGGATCGCCGCCATTTTGCCGTAGCCGCGGACATTTTTAGTCTATGGGGCTTTCCCTCTAGCGCTCGGGCGGCCAGAATCGGTACTGCAAGTTGCCTGAGAGGTGTGCTCACCCTCTAATGCTTCCTGTCGGCCATCTTCACTGCATGCTCTGCATTTCTACACGTGGCTGCAGCTTCTTCTTCTCCCTGAAAA
>BLSH010552316.1:2700423-2753775 GCA_018402905.1 Glandirana rugosa | reverse complement strand
TCCCCCCCCTCTCCCCCTCTCCCCCTCTCTCACCTCCCTCTCAGCTGCATTGATCTCTTGTATCATGTCTGCTGTCTCTGACCATCTCCTGTACCCTGGCTGCTGTCTCTGACCATCTCCTGTGCTATGTCTGCAGTCTCTGATCATCTCCTGTACAATGTCTGCAATCTCTGACCATCTCCTGTATCATGTCTGCAGTCTCTGACCATCTCCTGTATCATGTCCGCTAGAGGTGCACGAAATGGAAAATTTGCCAATACTATTAGCAGCATTTTTAAGTTTAAGTAAGAGATTGCAGACAATACTACAGGAGATGGTCAGAGACTGCAGACATGATACAAGAGATGGTCAGAGACTGAAAACTGCTTTTTTTTTTTTTTTAGCTTTTCTTACACTAAAGGTGCCAACAATTGCCAACAATAAATTCATATTAATTTAAATTGATGCTATTAATTAAAAGTGGAATATAATACAACTATATATATAAAAAAATAAATATTTTTTAAAAACTCATTTTCGACATCGGTTTTAGGCCTAGTGCATCCTTCATTTTCGGTATCGGTTTCGACACCAAAATTTCTATTCTGTGCACCGCTACTTTTAGACGATCCCTGAAAACCTTTCTCTTCAAAGAAGCTTATTCTGCCCACACCTAACAACCATAATTTTATTTTCTCCATCAGCTCATCCCCCACAGCTGTACCTATTGTATCACTTGACCCTCCCTATTAGATTGTAAGCTCTAGTAAGCAGGGCCCTCTGATTCCTACTGTATTGATTTGTACTGTAACTGTACTGTCTGCCCCATGTTGTAAAGCGCTGCGCAAACTGTTGGTGCTATATAAACCCTGTAGAATAATAATAATATAGCCAGGATAGTTCAGCAGCCTTTAGCGATAAACCTTAGGACAGATGCTGATTCACTGTATATGAATTGACATAGCAGATTTATTTTTGAGTTTTGTGTATTGTCTGGCGTTCTCTTTTAAGGTTTTCTCATTACAGACATTAGAATGCACATTTTCTAAAATAAACAGATATACAGTAGATATTGTAGAAAGCGTTCCCATCCACATAGCCATAGCCTTGTCTCATTGTAACTTTTGCTGCCATTTATCAGTAGTCTAATCAATCATCCTATGAAAATGAGGACAGATGCTGGATGCTGTCAGTATAAGTGTGAGTGGAAGCCCTTTTAGTCACTAAACTCAGTGTTCCTCCCAGACAGATGTATGTGTTTATAATTTTCCAGTGACTTTTAAGTGGCAGTTGGGAAGCAGGGGGCATGTGTTGGCACCTCTTGTAGCTGTTTCCTAATCGTATTTCCTATTTCCTGTTTTATTTACTTGTTATTGCAGAGGTCCTTGTCAAGCTTTATTGTCTGAGTGAGAGTAGCGTGACTAACTTTTTGCTCATTCATTGTTCATTCTGCTACATTTTAATGAGCACTTTCTTCAGCTATAAAGCAAGAGATTAACTCATTCATTGACATTTGTCTCCTTCATTTAATGTCTGGCTCAGCTGAGGGTTGGTGCAGCTTGCTGCTTACAAATGTACTGATATGGGGCAACAAAATGCATTTTATATAGTGTTAGGTACTGGTTGAACTTGTTTGCTATCATTTTTTGCTCCCTGTTAAAAACATTGTTAAATGTATTTCATGTATAAAATATTATTATTTGCAGGTAAAGTGGTATTAAGCCCAAAAGCAAAACATTTTATTATATTGCAGCTTACGATTCATAGATTTGATGGCAGCATTTGTTTTTTTTAAGGCTTGCTTTCTTTTATTTTCACCTTGCAATCCAACCAGTAAGTCTGTTGTTGTTTTTTTTTTTTTTCAAAAGAACAAGCTCTCTAGTAGATGTATTAGTTACAGAGCTAAGACAAGCCATTTACCACTGGCAGGGATGCTTAATCAGCTAATTTATTTATATAAAACCTTTATCTCACTTGCTTTAACTTCTTATAAATTGTTAGCTGGATTTCAGCTTCAGTTTGTTAGTGTATCTAAATCTAACACTATCCTCCCTCCAGACTGACAATGCTGCTCTCCAAAGTTGCCCCTGTTCTTCTTGGGCGTAGGCACTGTAATACAGGAGGTGTGTTACTGGCCAGATCACTGGGTAAAAACAGAGGGGGAAAAAGTCTGAAAAAAAAAAATCATGCAGCCACCACATATAAGGATTGGTAAGCTGCGATATATTATAATTTTGGTTTTGAATGTAATACTACTCCAATTTTAACCTATGTGGAAGAGAGAAATGTTATCACTTTGAGTAAAATATGTTATGTTATGTATAAAGTCTGGCTATTCACATCAGAAGCATCAGTTATATGAAATAGACAAGTATTTCAGGGAATTAATCACATTTCTTTAACCACTTTAGTACCATAGTACCTCTTTAAATGGCAGCTTGGCAGACAACTATTACCCAATGCCATTATAATCAACAACTGGGTAAAGCACTCTCAGGCCAGAGGCAGCACTGCGTACTGAGCTGTCATTAGAGAAAGTGTACCGAGCCAACCCGGGCAGCTTGGTACCATGTGATCACTGTGATGACCAATCACGGCAAACACATTTGTAAGCATACTGTTCTAATATAAGCATTTACATGTTTGTTGTTTCAAAAGTTATTTTATTGTTTGTAAATCTGCAGCTATAATTAAATTAATACATGGTAATCCCCCCAGGAAGATGCTTGTTCAGACACTTTCCTTATATATGCATACACTGAATATGGAACTTTGCTGTCACTATCAGGAAACCTGACCTGAGAAATACCATATGACCATCACTGGACTGCAAGCATTAAGACAGGAAGTGACTGCAAAGAAGCAAGGGAGGGAGGGAGATCAGCAGCACTAAATCCTCATTCACATGAGTGATGATGCCCACATGGCATGAACGGGTTATTTTTTTGCACCATCTCAATTTCAAGTGCTGCATGTAAACAGTCCATTGAAGTCCATAAGGACACACAGTTCATTTTTCAAACAAACAAATAAATAAATGCACATTTTACAGGTAAAAAATGTGCATGATTATTTTTTACAATGCAGCCTGTGAAGCATTGCACCCATGATGAGCAGATTGTGGGTGCAATGCCAGGACTCTGTCAGCTGTCTTCCCGTACCTCCCTTACAGGAGGACAGTTACTGAACTGCAGGAAGAATTTATGAACTATGAAAGCGGTCACCAGCACCCTTGCAGTTCATTGAGAATTACAAATGAAGGGGGCCATGTCCAGCTAGCTTCTTGTATGGCTGCCTTCCTCTGAAGCCCCTCCACATCTCCAGCTACACGAGTGGCTCCAGCCCATCAAACGAGGCAAATTTCAGCAAACCCACTCCAGGATAGCTCTTCCAACACTTGGGCAACATGACCGAGAGGCGTTCGGCACCCGGTCAACACCAAAAGCTGACGGATTTTTACCCAGCCCGCAGACCGGCACAATTCCAAGATGTCGCTGGCGGCTCTCCTGGCTACTCTACAGAGCAAGCTGCCCACACCTCGGATCCCAGGCTGGCAGTTCCACTATACGAAGGGGACCCTGGTGAGTCATCTCCCCCTGTCTCCAGACTCTCACAGCCCATTAAAGTCCAGGCCCAGAAAAGAGAGCTCTGATGGCAGCATGACACATAGAAACATAGAAAAGTGACGGCAGAAAAAGACTGAGTAGTCCATCGAGTCTGCCCCTTTTTATTTTTAATTTTTTTTTTTTTTTTACATTAACCTTGTTGTCTGACTATAGATTTATGTTTATCCCAAGCATGTTTGAAGCCATTTACTGTTGACTGTCTCACAACCTCTGTTAGTAGGTTATTACAATCATCAACCACCCTTTCAGTAAAATAATACTTTCTAAGATTAGTTTTGAACTTCCCCCCAGTTAGTTTGAGGTCATGTCCCCGTGTTCTTGATTTTGGTTTCATATTGAAAAGACTGCCCTCCTGAACCTTATTGACCCCCTTGATGTGTTTAAAGGTTTCGATCATGTCCCCCCTCTCCCTTCTTTCCTCCAGACTGTACATATTAAGTTCCTGAAGTTGCTCTTGATATGTTTTATCCCCCAGACCTTTCACCATTTTTGTTACCCGTCTCTGAACTCGTTCTATCTTATCAATATATTTTTGTAAGTGTGGTCTCCAGAACTGGGCACAGTATTCTAAGTGAGGTCTCACTAAAGATCTATATAGAGGAATCAAAACCTCTTTCCTCCTGCTGATGATCCCTCTACTGATACATCCCAGAATTCTATTTGCTTTTCCCACTGCCTGGTCACACTGTTTGCTCATTTTGCAATCATCTGAAATAAGCACCCCCAAATCTTTTTCTTCTGTAGTGCTGGCTAACACTGTACCCCCAATGCTGTACTCTCTAAGCAGATTCTTTTTCCCTAGATGCATTATTTTACATTTAGAAATATTGAACTGCAGTCTCCACTGCTTTGACCAATCTTCCAGCAATGCCAAATCATGTTCCATGTTACAGACACCTCCAGGGATATCAACCCTATTACACACCTTTGTATCATCAACAAAGAGACATACATTGCCCAGCAAACCTTTAGTTATATCACTTACATATAGATTAAATAGAACAGGACCCAGTACAGAGCCTTGTGGTACCCCACTAGTGAATGGTCTCTGTTCTGAGTGAACCCCATTTACAGCCACACTCTGGGATCTATCCTTTAACCAACTGCATATCCATTGAACCACCCAAGGGTTAAGTCCCAGCTTGTACGACTTTTGTATCAGATCATTATGTGGAACTGTATCAAATGCCTTGCTGAAATCAAGATATGCTATGTCCACAGCACCACCCTGGTCCAAAACACTGGTAATATAGTCAAAGAATTCAATCAGATTTGTCTGGCATGATCTCCCCTCAGTAAAGCCATGTTACTTTGGGTCCAGCAACCTGTGTATGTTTAGGTGATCAATGATCGTTTTTTTGAGAAGTGATTCCATTACCTTGACTACAATTGATGTTAAACTCACTGTCCTGTAATTGCCAGCTTCTACCTTGCTGCCCTTCTTGTGGATAGGTACAATATTAGCTATCTGCCAGTCATGGGGAACTTCTCTTGTTAGAAGAGAGACACCCTCTGCTTCTCTCACTCCTCCTCTGCCTGCATTACAGTTACACTCTGCTATTGAATCCTTCCCTGCTACAGACCAACCGGTTTCTGAGATGAGAGGTAGGGGAGACAGCGCGATCACTCTAGTGTAGTAATTTTTAACCAATTTTAATATAAAAGGATTAAAAGATGTGTACTCACAAAAGTGCATGAGAAACACGCATATAAAAACAAAGGGGGTAGAGGAGATGGAAGAATTGATCCATATATCTCAAGAATAGATACATAAATTTGCATTGCTGGTCTCACTTCAAAACCACTGAGCGTTATCATCATTACATCCCTTCATTACAGTTGACAACCCCCCCCCCCCCCTTCCTGGCAATTGACATTGCCTATCCACGTGTAGAGGCTTAAACTAGGTAGCGTGCTTACTTTCAGTCAGATACTCCCTTGAAGAAATATTCACCCCCCCTCCCTTTTGTGTAGCCCCCCTTTTTTTTCTCTCTTCCTCTTTCTTCCTTCATCTTTATCTCCCCCCTCTTCTCTATCTCCCTTCTTTGGGTCTCGAGTAGTCCTCCTGCACCTGGACTTGCTATTTGAAATCTCTCCATGAACCATACACAGTGGAACACTGGTACCAGTTTGCGTCCCTGAAACATACCTTTATGCTACTTCTCCCCACAGGTTGGTAAAGTATACACTGGGGGGGAGGGGGGTGAGGTCCTCCCCCATGACGTTAACATTTGGCATAATTTGTCTTAACGGTCTGGTCCTGGTTTTAACGCTTCATGATGTGAATTCAATTTGTTGTTCTCCACTGTATATGAATATCCTGATTGTTATTAGACTCCTTGCACTGTCTGTAATGCTTTGTATGCACCATTTGTATTCTCAATACAATATTTGTGGAAAAAAAAAAACAAAGGGAAGAATGAGCCTGAAGTAACAGCACTGTCCCAAATGTACAGCTGGATGGATGAGCCACTGAAGACGCAGACCAGATCACTGTGCTGCTGGATGGAGAGCTTCTCTGACATTCTGACATGCACACTGTTTGCTCATTCCCAGGATGGATGGCCAATGGATGGTGTAGTCTACCTGGTGTTCTGGGTCAAAGGACACATTTTCTGGGACCTTCCTCTTCCTTAGAGAATTACAAGCCATCTGATATGGCAACTGACAGCACTTGTAGTTCATTCACAGGAAACTGAATGAATTCTGTTTTCAAAAAGTGACAGCGGGTGTGCGGAGAAGTTCCCCTGCCCGCTGTCACAGAGTGGGAAGTGTTGGTGGCAGGGGGTGGGTGTATAGGAGCATATGTTACATGTTACACCCTAAATGGGATGGAAAAAGAGACCTACAAAACCAGCCTGTTCACACGTGCTTGATGCACTGATGATGTAAAGTGAAAAAAATATTTCAAAACCAAGCTTTTGCAAACTAAATGTCATTTGGTGTGTGTTTACATCAACTTTAAGTCATCAGTAAATTTTATGCAACGTTCCTTGATTTTTGTTCTTGCTGTATTATCTGCCTTATACTGCCAAACATGCATTAAAGTAAGCAGTACATATTTTACATTAGATCTATTTACATCTATTTATTATATTTTATGTCAGGTTCATTTAGTCGACATCTGTTTTTATTGTATTTGCTGTATGGTTTTTAGATTGACAAAGAAGCTTTTGCCAGCATGCCAATAGATGTAAATGTAAGTGTTGCCTTCCCTGTGCTCATGGCTTCTAACCACAATGTTCTGAACTGGTAAGCTTCATATTACTCTTCCACATTGCTGGCTGTGCTTCCTCAACAGGTCAACTTCATGTTACTCTTCCACATTGCTGCCTGTGCTTCCTCAACTACAAATTGAATGAACAGCCCATGTCACTTTTTTCAATATTATTACATTAAACCAAGTGGATTTTGATTGATAACCTAATATTCAACTAATGCAAAGCATCAATCATAGCTTCTATATTAATTATTTAATATTGCAGTCTAATTCAAAAATCAATGTGCAGTATGAGTGGAAGGGAAACTCTCAGTTCCCCAAAGACCTTAGACGGAATGATTAAAAAAAAAAAAAAGAGCGCGAGAGAGACCTGCTGTACTCCTATGTGTTTTCCTGATACAAATCTTTATTCATTTGCCAATAATCTCTTCCCATTTTCCACTTCAGGAGCATGTTATCAGTTCTGAGCCCTGTAATTGAATTAAGGCTGCTTTCAGCGGAGAGGCAAACTTGTACAAATATTGATAAAGCCATGACAGGGACAGCTTTGCACACAGACCACTAAATAACATCCAGACACCATGACAGGGAGTTATCAACTACTGATAGACAGCCGTTCCTTTCCTGCAAGTGCGTTCCTTTCCTGCAGTAAATTAGCTTCATTAAGAAGGTTGCACTTAAAGGTCTCAATAGATGCTCAGGACTTCATCTCTGGACAGATAATAGATGTCTCCATTTTTTTTCTCTGTTGTTTCTGTTTCATACAGATTCTCACCAGCTTTTCACCAGTGGTTACATTTTAAAATAATGACCTGCTAACAGACATTTTCGACTGAAAATACATTTCTTTCTTGTTCATTGAGGGATACAGGATTCAGAGACATTTGGTTTATATTACCACACACAGTAGAATTTGGTTAAAAAAAGCGACCTGGCTGGTATAACCTCAGCCACTTTCAGCATACCTTTTTTGCAAGTGTGCTAGGAGAATGGACACCTTTTCTCTACTGATACGTGTAACTTTTACTAGCCATTTTCCCCCCTTTTACCATGTGGATGTTCAGGCATCTTCTTTAAACTGCAGGCAGTCCCCACTTCATAGTCGGTCCTTTTTGTTTTTTCAGCATTTCGCTTGTTTAGTTGCCCACCCCTAATTTGGAATGCTTTTAGATTGCATTTGACACCCCGAATGTCTCTGAATATTGAAGCAAAAGCAACACAATGCACACTAAAGAATGCATGCATTTTCCTTTGGGTCCATGGTTTTTGGAAGGGAATACTTAGGACAAGGTACAGGAATATGTCAGGCTTATAAAATCCTCCTCTTATAGTGTGTATCTAGTTATGGGTAGATCGACACCTTATGTTGCCATTTGTCAGCCTCTTTTTCCAAGACAAAGTCCAGATGTCACAGAGCAGATAGGAATACGCCATGTAGACTGTTACTTTTTATTTATTATTTATTTATACTTTGGTACCTTGTGTTTGCCCAGTTTTTCTTTTAGGCCTTATCAAGATAACATTTTTGTGCTACTGGGAATTGCACTCTCATTACATGCCTGGGTGTTGGGGAGTGTATCCATTGACTAAATATAAAGCGAGCTGAAAATGCGATCCATGTGGTTAGGTGTGAAAGACAGTGGATGCTACACACCTTGCAGGGCACAAAGTAATTTGATCTGGCTTGATATATTTGTAAAGTAACACCTTGTGGTGCCTGAATGCTATGTGTTGGTCTTGATCCTGATGTTCCTGTGCAGCTCCATAGATACCAGGCCAAGCATGTATGTGGAGCCTCTGTTCAACATGCTAGAGAAACATCAATGGAATTTGAAGCAAAGTTGATGAAACGCAGTTATGTTTTAACAAACCACACATCAGTTACTATGACTGCCATCCGTGATTAAGGGTTTGAACTGCGTCAGATGAATTTTGACAGCGGGGCTCCTGCTGGGAATCGCTATGAATCAAACCAGAATGGCTAAGCTGGGGATGTGACGCTGACCTGACTACAGATACAGCATTTTGTAACTCCAAAGAGGCGCACTCATAACCAAACTGACCACGCCAGCACAGGTCTGCTTCCATGCTTGCCATGGTCAGAAAAAGAAGGGCAAAAGGGTAGCTGGCAGGATCACGAGGCATTTCAAATAATGGAACTAAAAAGGAAAAGGATAGAGTAACTAAAAATAAAATGAAAAACAGTTACAGTATATCACAAAAGTGAGTACACCCCTCACATTTTTATAAATATTTTATTATATCTTTTCACAACACTTAAGAAATTACACTTTGCTACAATGTAAAGTAGTGAATGTACAGCTTGTACTGAAACCAGGTGGCAAAACTCTTGAAGCTTTTGGCTTCATTCATCACAAAGGAGAGGGAGCGTGGATCACTTTTACTTTAAGGCTGGGTTCACAGTAGTCAGATTCTCGGACCGACATTAGGAGCACAATTCGCATTACATCACAAAAACAATGGTTCCTTAGGAGAGCCATCTTAACTGGTCCGACTTTGAAAAAGGTTTCTGTTCTACTTTTGTCCAACTTTGATCCTACTTTAGCTCATTGAAAGGCATTGAAGTCGGATCAGTGTCTTCACGGGTCCCCACCCCCTTTCCTGGCCTGCCGGGCTGCCTGCTCGGATAAGGGTCTTGTATGGATTTTGGGGGGGGACCCCATGCAGTTTTTTTGGCGTGGGGATTCCCCTTAAAATCCGTACCAGACCAAAGGACCTGGTATGCTCCTGGAGGGGGACCCCATGCCATTTTTTTTTTTTAATTTGGCGTGGAGTTCCCCTTCAAGATCCCCAGAGCACAAGGTGCCTGGTATTGTCGAGATCAAAGTCGGATCCCTTTTCACAGAAAATCGGTCCGACTTTGACCCTATGTAGGACCGTAAATCGCACAGCAAAGTAGGATCAAAGACCGTTTTTTTGTCAGATAGTGTGAACCCAGTCTAAAGCCCATCGACTGCTGCAGCTATGATCCTAGCCTAAGAACGGCAAGTGGCAACAGGTCCACTTAATATAAACATATTTTGGGTAGTTCAACTAGCAGTATTTAGTACATGCATTTTTTTCTAAGTATATAGCTTTTTATTTTTTTCCCACATCATGTAGGACTTTTGGTACACTTTTAGAAAACGCACCAATGGCGAATCCAACAGAAGTCTATGGGAAAGAGCCAGTAATTTGCATGAAAGCTGCAGGTACACTGCGCTGCAACCGCAATGTGGGGAAACTCCATCAGGGCAATGTGAAAGTGCCCTAAGATTACTAGTCTTTTGGCCCCCATTCACACTTGGGTGTTTTTCTGTTTGATTCCTGACTATAGAGAATCCCATTCCTTCTAATTATGCCTGTTTATGCTTGTATACTCAGTCGCCCTACGCTCACAAAAGTGAGTACACTCCTCACATTTTTGTAAATATTTTATTATATATATATATATGTGACAACACTGAAGAAATGAAACTTTGCTACAATGTAAATTAGTGAGTGTACATCTTGTATAACAATGTACATTTGCTGTCCCCTCAAAATAACTCAACACACAGCCATTAATGTCCAAACCGCTGGCAACAAAAGTGAGTACACCCCTAAGTGTAAATGTCCAAATTGGGCCCAAAGTGTAAATATTTTGTGTGGCCCCCATTATTTTCCAGCACTGCCTTAACCCTCTTGGGCATGGAGTTCACCAGAGCTTCACAGGTTGCCACTGGAGACCTTTTCCACTCCTCCATGATGACATCACGGAGCTGGTGGATGTTCAAGACCTTGTGCTCCTCCACCTTCCATTTGAGGATGCCCCACAGATGCTCAGTGGGGTTTAGGTCTAGAGACATGCTTGGCCAGTCCATCACCTTTACCCTCAGCTTCTTTAGCAAGGCACTGGTAATCTTGGAGGTGTGTTTGGGGTAGTTATCATGTTGGAATACTGCCCTGCGCCCCATTCTCCAAAGGGAGGGAATCATGCTCTGCTTCAGTACATGTTGGCATTCATGGTTCCCTCATTGAACTGTAGCTCCCCGGTGCCGGCAGCAGTCATGCAGGCCCAGACCATCACACCCCACCACCTTGATTGACTGTAGGCAAGACACACTTGTCTTTGTACTCCTCACCTGGTTGCTGCCACACACGCTTGACACCATCTGAACCAAATACGTTTATTTGGTCTCATCGGACTACAGGACATGGTTCCAATAATCCATATCCTTCATTTGTTTGTCTTCAGCAAACTGTTTGCGGCCCTTCTTGTGCATCATCTTTAGAAGAGGCTTCCTTCTGGGATGACAGCCATGTGATGCAATGTGTGGCGTGTGGTCTGAGGATTGACCCCCCCCCCCACCCCTTCAACCTCTGCAGCAATGCTGGCAGCACTCATATGTCTATTTTGCAAAGACAACCTCTGGATACGACACTGAGCACGTGCATTCAACTTCTTTGGTCGACCATGGCAAACTTGTTCTAAGTGGAGCATGTCCTGTTAAATCGTTGTATGGCCACCATGCTGCAGCTCAGTTTCAGGGTTTTGGCTATCTTCTTATAGCCTAGGCTTTCTTTATGTAGAGCAACAATTCTTTTTTTCAGATCCTCAGAGTTCTTTGCCATGAGGTGCCATGTTGAACTTCCAGTGACCAGTATGAGACCTTGTAACACTAACGAGTCACATGACCCCGGGGAGGGAAAATGGCTAATTGAGCCCAATTTGAACACTTAGGGGTGTATTCACTTTTGTTGCCAGCGGTTTAAACATTAATGGCTGTGTATTGAATTATTTTGAGGGGACAGCAAATTTACACTGTTAGACAAGCTGTACACTCACTACTTTACATTGCAGCAAAGTGTCATTTCTTCAGTGTTGTCACATGAAAAGACATAATATATTTACAAAAATGTGAGGGATGTACTCACTTTTGTGATATACTGTACATATATGTGGTCAACATGTTTGGGGTAACATACACTTTAAGATCCTTTCAGCACGGGGGAAAATTGTTTGCATCTTAAAAAGGACAATTTTGAATAACAGTCCTGACAGATTTTTCCAGGACCATCCCTTCATTGTGAAGCTGATAATTTATGGAATCATGAAATCCCACATACATGCTATAATCCTTACATATCATACATATCTGAAATTAGGTAATTGTTGATCCAGCACTGAAATGTCTTTTTTATAAAGCTAAATAAAAAAGGTAATTAAAAATCATGACATGTTGTGAATGGATATTCTGTGGTTTTATGAAAATAAACTTCTTCAAAACATTAGACATAAACCATTTACATTATGCAGCAGTTCAGATTACTTTGACTACACTATGCAGAAATGTGCAAGCTGAAATGTGTCAGTTTACTGCTTCTCCCAGATTGTTTTAAAATAAAGTACATTCAACCAATTGCATAGTAGTTATACAACTATATCATATACAAATAACAACAACATAGGAACAAACAAAGTTTTCATATTGTCTGTGACTGTCTTTGTAAGATTTACAGATAGTTGTTAGACCCCTTTCACACTGGGCCGTTTATCAGGCCCTGCGGTGCTAAAAATACAGCGCCTGAAACCCCCCCCCATTCTCCCCAGTGTGAAAGCCCAGGTGCTTTCACACTGGGGCGGTGTGCTTGCAGGACGAAAGGACCGCTTCTATACCGCCCCCCTCCATTGAAATCAATGGGCGCTGCTTCCGAAGCGACGAGCGGCGGCGCTTTTAACCCCTTGTTGACCCCTTCTTGGGGGTTAAAAGCACCTTGCTCCCAACTGCATAGCGGTAAAGCGCCGCCAAAACTAGCGATGCTTTTCTGCTACTGCCCCCCGCCCCAGTGTGAAAATAGCCTTACCATTAGAACGGATATTGAAACATGAAGAATTGCTATAGGGGTACAGGGAACATCTAGAAATGTATTTATTTCTAAGCAGTACCCTGAAAGATTTACCTTTTGTCTTTAATTTCTCATTAAAAATAGCAGTGCATTTCTTGTGCCCTCAGCCTCATAGGTGGTTGTTTGCACTGTGCGACCATCTAAGGCACCGCTGCCCGTCACTGCTAGTTTTTCAAAATTCTGAGATTTGGTGGTGCCACTAATGGGGTTCTCATGGATTTCCTTGCTGGACAGAAAGCCTTTTTTGAGGACGCACGGACAAACTTCTCCCTGCTTCTGTTTAATTCTTCCTGTGGATCTATGCTTTCTGAATCTCTCCTGGTGTTATTATTTGGCCACCGGTCTTCAGATCATAGTTATCAGAGGGAAAGCCTAAGGTGTCCATTTATGAAACTGTGATCAGCAGTGATCCCAGCTCATTTTCGGTTTATAAAGCACAGATAATCGGGAGAGAACACGTTCTCTGCTGATTATCTCTGCACATGGAGAAGCTGTCATTCACTGACACAGGAACGGCCAGTTTATGAAGCTGCGATCTCCGCACTTCACTGGTGATCTGGGTCAGAATTCACCCTCCCCGATTCACCAGCTCAGAGGTGGTGAACGGGGGAGTGAAGAGGGAATCTCGGGGAAGGAGGAAGATTATAGACTTCCTCCTGCCTCGTTCAGACCCCCCCAACACATTAGCCATGTCCCCCTGCCCTGTATATATGTATATATGCATATACATATATAATGTGTGTGTATATATAAATATATATAATGTATGTGTATATGTGCATATATAATGTGTGTCTGTGTGTTTATGTATACATATATTGTAGGGGGACTAATTATTTTATTAATGATTTGGGCGGGCTCCTCCGAGAATGTTCGTTACTGAGCAGTGATAATTTATCACTGCTTACTAAAATGACATCTCTGAGTTTCGGTGAATTTCTGGTACCATAATCTTGTTAGGTCTCCACTATCAGGGGGCGTTCTCCGCTGTTTGAACCATTTGTAGATCGCTTCACTTCACAAGAGGTGAAGCAATCTACACGGGTTCATAAACTGGCACCCAGAGGAGAATGATCTCCTGTGAATGCCAGAGAACGAAGCAGTGGATTTTTTACACTGCTTCATAAATGGACACCTCAACATCAGAAAGCAAGATGGCCACCTACACACAATGTGGAACAAGGCATGGTAAGCCAGTAATAGGGGAAAAGAGTAGCTGTAAGGAGGCAACAGACAATATTGGTCAGTGCAGTAGTTTTCTTTTTCAAGCCATCAACCTTTTGGCAACTTTGTTGCACAATGATGAGCCCTCTTTATATATTTATTTTTTAAGATTATTTGTCAGCAAAATGAATATATAGTAACATTTTACTTATGTATTCATACATCACAGGACACAGGGGACTTCATGACTGTGTTGGGTTATGCCACTACCATCAGTTGAATGGACAGTAGCCATATCCCTTCCCAGCTCTGCTAACCCTCAATTTTTAGCTAGTGTTTTTAGGTGATGGATGTACCTACAGATGTCTCTCTGAAGGTTATATTTTGTGAACTTTATTTCCCTAATGTTGGGCTATTTTATATACACTTGATGTGCTAGATATGGGCTTTATCTGGAACAGTTGCCTGTAGCGTGGTGGCCTAGAGGAACTGTACCCAGAGCCTGCATACAAGAGCAGAGACAGTCTGCTATGTTACCAGTTGGTGCTGGATCCTGCAGACATTGGTCTCCAGGGTACTGTGTACTAGGTGACCCTTCTCAGAATGCTATACAGGTCCAATGCAAACGTGCAATCATCTAGTCTCTTTGTGTCAAAAAATTAAGGAATTCTCAACAGCCATTTCTAGTTTGCTAGATTTCTAACAAATTGAACCCAAACTCCAGCTCACACTCCAGTTTTACAAGCAGTTATAGCAAAATTTTTTTCTATTGCGGTAAAGTTTTTGCATGAATAAATAAAGCTGATCATTTTTAGTGTCATTGGTAAATGGTTTGTCTCAACACTCTAACCGCTACATTTGCTGGAGAGCTTGTTCTGTTAGAAAACAACAGACTTACTTGATGGGTCACTAGATGAAAATAAAGGAAAGAATGGCTAAAAAAAGAAAAGTAATGTAGCTATCACATCTTCGAATTGGTAAGCTGCAATATAATGTTTGCTTTTGGGTTTAATACCACTTAAAGGACAAGGTTCCTCCTTTCACTGGTGGAATGAGCCTTTTTTGGCCAGTGTCCACTTGAAGGTGGCAGCACAACCCAAGTAGTCATGAATATGAAGTCCTGTCATGTGGTATACTCCAAGAAAAAGATCTTACAGGTAGACTAAAAATATTAATTTAAAATGTATTAGAATAATAAAGTAACTCACAAAATTCTACAAACAAGGGCCTGTTCATGTTTCTACAACCTATTATGCATTTTGCTCCACAAGAAAGCATACTCAGATGTGGCATTTTACTTCATAGTTTTGCAGTTTGCACTGCTCCATGCTCGTGACTGCATAGACAGGACAAATGAATGCATTTTCTTTATAGTGCAGTGAAAATCTTCTTTTAAAGGCCATGAAATGTGCAGAAACACCCCTCAGTAGTGTTTAACTTGAGGTGCAGTAGTTTTGTCCTTATATGCAGTATTGTAAACATAGCCTTCTGTATCATTTTTAATTAAATGTAATTGTAATTAGGATTCTCTGCTGTAGATACGCAGGTAATATACAGTGACCAGCAGCCAGGAGAATTCAGAGGTACAGTAAGGAATTTGTTGACATTTGTCTGCGAGAGTCATAATGCGTGCATAGATCAATGCCTGGTACACACGATGAGATTATTGGACGAATGACCGTCTGTTTTTGTTTTGTTTTGTTTTTTTTTTGCATGCTAGTCTCCATATCAAACATAAAGAGGTTACTAAAGTTATGTAAATTCTCGTACGACAGAATAAAAATTCAGAAGTAATGTCATGAGTTGCATTGTATTTGTATTATATTTTCCAATGAAGACGGTACTGATTAAACTAAACAAAAATCGTACGATCTGGTATCATTCAAGACAAATTTTCGTGTTTGTTCCTTTGAATAATATTGGATGAACTGTCATGATCGGCTCTCGAAAGCTCAGATTATTGTACAATTTCTTCGAAAGCTGTATTTTTCGTCTGATTTTCTGATCGTGTGTGCGGGCCTTTAGGGACATATTTATGAAGTAGAGAATTTTACATTCCCCAAATATTTACTGTAGTAGAGTAAATCATGTTAATTTAAAATGTGTTCTAGTCAAAACTAGTCTGATTTGACAATGAGCAGCTAATAAATATGGGCACCTGCAAACCTTCCGATTTGCCACTGTACAACCTTTATTGGTGTAAACGAGCCTTGGTACAGGTATGTATGTTACATAAGTTATTTATTGAAATATTGCTACAGTAATTTTATTATTATTATGTGATTTTCTCATTTTGTTCTTGTAGGGTCTGCATGATGATGTAGAGCAGTGTTTCTCAACCTTTTTACCTTTTGATGTGATCAGCGAGCTGTAACTATAACAGTTATTCTTAGAAATAGCATTAAAAAATAGAATAAATATCAAAACTTTCCTCCTTAATGTGAAACTTGTGCTTGCTTTTTTGCACAGAATCTGATGCTCAATTCTGGGCCAAACCTGACGTAAGCTGTGTACAGGGGTCAGCAGGCAGAGCACAGGGGATCCAGGAGGGAACAGTATAGGGGGGTGGGGGGCAAGAGCGCATAGCACAGTACGGGGGGACCAGGAGGGAACAGTATAGGGGAGCCAGGAGGGAACAGCACTGTATGGGGGACAGGAGGAAACATGAAGCGGGGCAGGAGAGAACAGCATAGTACAGGGAGCCAGGAGAGCACAGCATAAGGGGGCCAGGAGAGAACAGTACGGGGGGGCAGGAGGGAACAGTACAGGGGGGTCTAGGAGGGAACAGTACAGGGGTAGTAGGTCTGCTGATCCGCGGCCAGAGTCAGTGCCTAGATGTGCTGCACAAACAACAGGGCAAGATCCCCTTATGAGCTCTGAGTAAAGTGGATACACCACTCTTGGCTAATAAGCACCACTCCTTGATGCAGAAAAAAGCAAATCTGCTACTAAACTGACACATTAGCACTATTTCATGGTGTAGATTAGACCAAGACTCTTGATTGAATGGACTATCCGATTACATCTCTCTAATCCACTCATCCCTTTTTGCATTCACTGACCTTCAGCATCCGGGGCATGCTGGGATTCAATGATTAGAGATTGGGCCAATTGTCGGCCCTCTCTGCCTCCATCCTGGTGAAGCCTTTGGTTTGATGGGCACTCTCCACCTCAGTTGGACGACCTGGGATACGCTGCAGCAGCCTTTGTCTCCTGTTTTTTAATCCGTTAAGATAAAGAAATCTTCTCCATTACTGATACTCCTTAGACAATATTAATTGTACTACTACCACTTGCCCTGATGAAGAGGAACAACGCTTAACCTTGAAACACGTTGGGTAGCACTCCGCTTTATTTCTGTGGGAGTGTGTTGTGTAAAGTGGTTTTGTTTTTTTGATATATGCACTACTATTATAACATTATAAATGCATTATCGTGTCTATGTATAGACTTTTTATTGAACTGTAGTCATTGTTTTTGTGAAATGTATGCCCTATAAAGTCCCAATCAAGAGGGTTTTGTGTGTAAAAAAAAAGAACAGTACAAGGGAGCCAGGAGGGAACTGTACAGTACAGGGGGGGGGGCGAGAGGTACAGCACAGTACAGAGGGCCAAGAGAGAACAGCACAGTACAGGGGGCCAGGAGAGAACAACACATTATAGGGGACCAGCAGAGAACAGGATAGTACAGGGTGCCAGGAGAGAAAGGGATAGTACAGGGGGCCAGGAGGGAACAGGATAGTACAGGGGGCCAGGAGAGAAAAGGATCGTACAGGGGGCCAGGAGGGAACTGGACAGTACAGGGGACCAGGAGAGAACAGGATAGTAAATGGGGCCAGGAGAGAACAGTATATTTCAGGGGGGCCAGGAGAAAACCATATAGGGGGACCCGGAGGAAACCAGTGGGCGCAATACTGGAATCTTTAGTAATTTTCCTCATGCAGAGTAGCTCAGGGAAGCTGCCAGAATGTTTGGAATGCTGCTGAAATGCCCAATTTTCGCCTGCTCTCCTCTCTCGTCCCTTCCGAGTGATGTCAGACATTCACATGCAGGTATCTTGGATGGAGTGGAGGGCGGCTGTAATCTGCATGGGACAGTGATGTCAGTTATCTCTTCACTGCAGCCTGTCAGCTATGCGTGTATGCGATCCACCGTCCATCCGCTTGTGATGAACAGCAGATCGTGGCGGAACCATTGGTATCCGCGGTTGAGAAACACTGATGTAGAGTATCAATAGTATGCTTAAAAGGAAATGATTGCCTATTGGATCCACTAAGTAGGAGGAGCATCCTGCCTAAATCTAGATGAGGCCTTTTTTGAGCTGCCTATAGGGGCCAGAAACACTCTATCTTATGATAAACAAACATGATTGTACTTCCTCAGCATGCATGTTTATGCACCCTTGTGATGGCTTTGTCTGTGGGAAATGATTGGTATTAGTCAGGAAAATCCATAATAGCTCCCTGATGTATGGTGGTCAAGGATTGTCTACAGAGGTTATACACTACTTATGAGTTTCTTGGTCAGTCTGCATGTGGCCAGGTTGAACAATGATTTTATCATTTCTAATGGCAGCTGTATGTGTTTTTTTCTAAATCTTTTTGCTTGATATAAGTTATCTGCTAAATGAAAACAAGACTGTTCTGGTCAATATTTCAACATTAAGTAGCTAGGAGGCAAATAACATAAATTGCATTGGACAAGGATTTAGCAACTATTTAGAACTTTTGTTCTTCTGTTACAGGGACTTGGTTAACATCAAAGCTGGATTAGAACATCTGGTAAGTTCTACATTTCTCTTGAACATTTGCATCATCTTTGATATCTGCATTCCAAATGAACATTTTTCAATGAGCTTTGAATACCTTGATTTGAGAAAGTCAACTATTTCCCAAAGGGTCCGCTTACCAATATTATGTGAAGGTACTTGCGCTTTCATTTAGTCTATCATCTCAAGGGAATATTAATTTTTTTTAAATTACCTTTTTTATTTTGATGTGAAGATGAAATGAAAAATGCAGCACAATCATTGGAGTGATGATTGTTTTAATTATCAGCAGAAAAACAATATTTGGCAGAAGATTTTTTTTAAACTAACATTTAATGTATGCATATGTAGTTTACCGTTAATATGTTATATGGTTGTAGATACCATATGTTTGTGTAGCATGCATTTGGTTAATTAACATATTTTTTTTCTGTATTAAAAGACAATAGCTCTGGTAACATTATGCAGATTTTTTAGTTGCCTGACTTGTGTAAAAATGATTTTGAAAGTATGAGTAAAGAACTGGCGCACTGGTTAGATGGACAATTCTTTGTTAAAGTGAACCTGTCACTAAATATGGGCATGAAAACTGCCTTTAAAAATATAAGTGCATTTTTACCCTTATGTACCATTATGCTAACAACATTGCTTCACTGTGAGGTCCATCAGCAGATTGACTGGCTAGGGCCATGAATGGTTAAATGAGTGAATAATGCTTGGGGGGAAATGGCTGGATGAGAAGATATTTAAGAGGTTGTATGTCATAGGGCAGGCTGTGCTATAAAGATCCTCAGAGTTTCGATGTTTAGGTAAGTATATAGTGAATATACAGTTAAAATGTGTCTGAGAAGTGTTTTACCTAAACTCTTTAAACTCATTGGATGGGGCTATCATGCAAAGGCCTGCATACAAAAGTGATGTTTACCCAGAAATCTTTTTTTTTTTTTGGGGGGGGGGAGGTGTCTTCAGTGCACATCCCAGAAAGCATTGTCTGAAGATACACACTTGTATTTTGTGTGCTACTGATGTCACTCCTTTAGCAGTCAGGCAGTAAAGTTTAACCTTCCAGAAGGCCCAGCCAGGGGATGTCTGCTAAGGTTAGGCACACTTATATATGTACTTGTTTGCCCAGCCTGACTGTAGTGGCTGGTTTGAAATAAGTTGATCTTATGTCTTTAGGCACAGAACTTAAATTTGAACTATATATTGCTCCCTAACAGAGATGCAGCAGCTGCAAGGTTCCTGACAGCATAGATATGGGATCTTTGGCCATCTTCATTGACTCCCGGGGTGACTTAATTCCCTAACGTGCATGAGATTGGGTGCCTCAATACATCAATAGGACAGTAGTTACGTGGTACCTCATCCATATTAATTATGAGTGAAAAGTGGAAAATAAGGGCAAACCAGTCCCCAACCGATGCCCCTAAGGAAGGGGAGGATTGGACTATCTCGGTACCAGTTGGTATAATATCAGTGCCAGCAAAGTATATAAAAAATTAACAAATTTTATTGATACATGATATTAAAAGGAAAGTTGCCAACAAAAAATGAAAATACATTAAAAACTGTAATCACCCATACATATTTTATCCCCCGATTGAGGGTACCATTATGGTGCAGGGCCACGGATATCGATATTTCTCAACATGTTTCATGGGATTGCCGCTTCTTCAGGAGAATATCTGTGGTGATTGATTGGTTTAAAAAAGAAAACAACATAATATAATGGGTTACAATATATGTAAATGGGGACATATAGGATGTGTACAATTACCCGCAGTCCTGGCAGACCGAGAACAAGGCACCGTGAAACTGTTCCTTATCGGCGGAAGTGGGGGTGTGCGTGGAAGTGTGGACAATAATCTAGTTTAAATAATTGTCATTAGATAGGTACCTCATAATGGGGGTCTAGTAAGGATAGGGGAGATGACAGGTAGGGAGGGGGAAGGGAAAGCGGAAAAAGATTGTGGGGACCAGGGAGAAAGAAAGGGAAGGGTACAAGAAAAATGTTTAAGGAAGGGAGAGGGGTGGGAGAAAGGGGGTGGGGGGGAAGAAGGGGGGGGGCGGAAAGAGGAGAGGGGGAAGAAAGCAAGGGAAATGGGGGGGAGAAAGGAAAAAGCAGTGGGAGGAAAAGAAGAAAGAAAAAAAGCAACAGGGGGAAAGGGAAAAAGGGGGAGAGGAAGGAGAGAAGAGTGGGGACAAGGAGGGTAAAGTAAGAAATGAGGTGAGAGGGGAGGAGGAGGAAGGAGAAAAGTTAGGGTCTAGGTATCCATAATTATAGGTACATTTGCATTAGAGTTAATTTGTCCCGTCACTGGGTAGATACCAGGATTGCACACTGAGCTGCACATGCACAGCTTAGTGTGCATTTGTAAAGAGATAGTGAACGGACACGTAAGAATTAAGGATGGGCTCAGGCGTGTTTGCAAGTGCACGTGCCCGAACCCGCTAGGAAGTGAACCCCGCACTGCGCCAATCACAGGCAGTGAGACATTTCCCCGATGGCCGGCTGCAGCGATCGGGGAAATGTCTCATTGCCTCTTATTAGCGCAGTGCAGGGTCCACTTCCCGGTGGGCTCGGGCACGTGCACTTGCGAACATGCCCGAGCCCATCCTTATTAAGAATCCTTTATTGCAGAAGGGGCATAGTTTGTCTGTTCTGCAATAAATGTTTGCAAATGTTTAATTTATAGATAAAGTTCCACTTTAACGCATATCTAAAGCCAAAAACAAAAAATATCCTTATAGGTAGTGGCTTCATTCATTTTCATTTTTTAGAACATTTTCAACAAGCACAGAGAATAAAACAAAACCCAAATTGTACCTAAACGCAATCACCCCCTATATGTAAAAATGTTTCTTAAAGTGGAATGAATAAAAAATAATAAATCAGGTACCGCTGCTCACACTGAATCATGAAATATTCATGCGTGCTCCAACTTGAATCAAAGTAAAGCAAAATTAATGAAAAAACAAATTGTCCGTGTGTTGTCCTTTAAATCATAACATCTCTTAACATCAAAAAATTAACTTAAAATTGCCAAAACATCAAAAAATCTAAAAATTGTTCATGTGCACTTAACATTGCCCATGTGTACATAAAACAAATATTGCTAGATTGAATGAAGTGACCATGTATATTCCTTTAAATATTCACAATATATTTTCAAATTGCAAAACGCAGTCCAAAATTATCCGTATGTCTTTATGTCATCCGTGTGTACCATTTAGATGTATCTCATAGTATCTTAAACCCATCTCATTCATATATCTTCATACTTTTATCCGTGACGTTAAATGTTTAGATCATCAGAACAGGCAAATCCGATCATAATATATATGCTCTCACCTTCTAGCCAGACCTAACAAATAGGTCATATGCGCCTTCCCCTTTAATGGGGGGGGGGTGCTCTGTTGAGCAAAATACAGGGTGGGCCATTTATATGGATACACCTTAATAAAATGGGAATGGTTGGTGATATTAACTTCCTGTTTGTGGCACAGTAGTATATGTGAGGGGGGAAACTTTTCAAGATGGGTGGTGACCATGGCGGCCATTTTGAATCCAACTTTTGTTTTTTTTAAATAGGAAGAGGGTCATGTGACACATCAAACTTATTGGGAATTTCACAAGAAAAACAATGGTGTGCTTGGTTGTAACGTAACTTTATTCTTTCATGAGTTCTTTACAAGTTTCTGACCACTTATAAAATGTGTTCAATGTGCTGCCCATTGTGTTGGATTGTCAATGCAACCCTCTTCTCCCACTCTTCACACACTGATAGCAACACCGCAGGAGAAATGCTAGCACAGGCTTCCAGTATCCGTAGTTTCAGGTGCTGCACATCTCGTATCTTCACAGCAAAAATTGCGTTTGAAAAACCACTGTGCCAATACTGTGTGGCACAAAAAATTACAACGATCAACCTTTTATTCCCTAGGGTCTCTGCTAAAAAATATATAAAATGTTTAGGGGTTATAAGTATTTTTTTTAGCAAATAATACTGATTTAAGCTTGTAACTAAAAGTGCCAGAAAAGGTTTGGTCTTCAAGTGGTTAATCAGGTTCTGGGAGTGTAAGCCCATTAATATTTAAGTAAAAAAAAATAGCCACAATAGTGATATACTAGTAAAATAGATATTACCACATCCTGATCCACAGTATTCGTTATATCGTTCCAACATAGGTGAGGACTCTCTAGCCTAACCGTTGGAGAGCTTGCACATTGTGTGGCTTAAAGAAAAACAGAAGGAATACATGCTGTAGGAAGGAAAAAGAACAAAACAAATAAACATGAATACATTAAAATTAGAACAGCAAATCAAATCTGAAAATCTCCAGAAGGTCTGTGCTGTCAAAAGGCTTTCCAAAACCACATCGGATCAGAGCAAAAAAGTGGAAAAGGTAAAACAGAAGTCCACCAAGGGATCATGGAGAGAGCTTGGGAAACCCCTCCCAGCCTGCCTAAAATACTGTATAATACAATATGATATATAGGCTATATAAAACGTCTGCAATAAACATACATAACTCCTGTATAGCATAGCCAACACTGCTAGAGAAAAGATGAAGGGGACCCATTTCTTGTAAGTAAGTGTCCCGCAGTATTGAAAATACAATCAACATTTTACATGGCTTGAATAATATCAGCAGAGAACCCACTAGTAAGATGAATAGCCTCAAAATAGAGCATCACACAAAAGATAATCCTGAGAAGTGAGCTACGGCCCAGTGTCCAGAACCAAGAACTTGAGTCAATGCAACTGAAGGATAGGCAAACTAGAATAATACACATCCATCACAACTGGAGTACAGGTACAATGACCAAAGAGTCAATGAGTCCTATGGAGAGTCTGTAAATTAGGAGAGATGTTCTTCATTGAGCTGGTCTCATAGGTCTGGGTCTTTTACAGGATTAAACAGGAATCTAGCTTGTAGAGTCCTGTTGAAAAATGGAAGTGGATCCGAGCCAGTAATCTATAAACAGGGTAAATTACGATCTTTGCAAAATTGTTGCAGGACTTCAGGGTAGTGCCACCCATAAGGCTAAATGGGTAATCTCATCATAGGTGATGGAGTGGTCATGAAGCATGGTAAGCAGTGGCTGTGTGCCTTTACTGGAGTGTTATGTGAATAGTCTGGAAATAACTGTAGCTGATCATCAAATTAATTTGACCACATGTCTCTAGCTGTACAGACAATCACCTCCTTCAGCAGGTAATCAGGACTGCTTCAAATGACATCTCTTGGCCTGGCTGGAGAGCCAGGAAGATAAAGAGCCCTGTGAGCATAATCTAATTTAACTGGTTGACTCTTAGGGTAGCCCAGTATATTATTTAAGACTGCCTGCAGAGTCAGTTTAATGCCTTATCCTTGGGTGGCCTCATGGAGCCCCGGAGCCCTAGTATTATTGTGACACCCTCTATTGTCCAAGTCATTCATATGTCTCTTAAGCTCTCTAATGGTCGATACCTGGGTAAAGATAAACACATATAAACCAACTATACCATGCATGCGCTAATTGGAAATCCCAGAGGCAGAGCTATATATAAAAAAAAATAAATAAAAAATTAAAAATAACAAAAAGAAAAAAAATATATATATAAAAAATTCACAACAAGAGAGTCTGTTAGTCCCCAAAGAATGTTTTACAAAAAGGACCAATTATTACATATAAATGTCTTTACAGTTCCTTGGATGGAAAAGGGCATATGTAGTCCCTTGAATGAGAGAGCACATATACTCCCTTAAATAAACAGCAAATTAGAGTGCCCATCAAGGAGGGGTCATGAAATCTAGTGTGCATACCGTGCAGCTCCATGACCAGCGGGATACTGACAGCTGTGAAAACATAAAGAGAGACAGCGCACCGTTGCGCTCTGTCTCTCTTTATAAAGATACCAGTTGTTTGATCATCTGTAATTCATCGTCCTTTGTATCGACTCAGATAGATACACAGTACGTGGCACTCCTATCTCAGTTCTACGTCTCCTTAACTCTCCTATGTCTCCTTCAGTCTCACTTGGTAGGTAAATATTTGACACAGTGTTTCTAGGAAGCAAAGGACATGGTATCAGGGTCCGAATCCAAAGATACCTTAGGGTCTGCATCACAAGCAGCTAAGAACATTGAAGCTGTGCAGGGAGTGCTTGGAGGGATATGCAAAAAAGATGATGGCAGGGGGTTAGTCTCTGCATTTTCTCCAAGGGAAAGGGCACCCCAAACTGATGCATTGTAGTCAGGGTAGGAAAGGGTCCCGTGTGGAGTACTCATTTTGATCTGAGATGCAGTCTAAGAAGTACAGAAGTCCGTCTCTGCAGAGAAGGCTGAATCACCCTTTTGAACTTAAGCAGCCATGCTCCTTTTACACCGCTGTGGTAACAGCATAGCCGGCGGTGGAGGTGAGGCAGAGGGGGGACAGGTATCCTAAGGCAGTGAGCTCACTGTCTCCTGTGGTTGCTGGGCCAGTACCATTAAATACAAGCCGAGTCTGGGGGAGCTGGCTAGCTTTTTGGCTGACAGCACTGCTACGGAGGAGATGATAATACCAACTTTGCTAAAGTGCAGCAGTGGTTAAGCCCAGATCATGGATGTCATTGGTGGCCCAAGCACAGAGAACATGGAAGAAACTAGACACCAATGACATAAAAATTTTAGTCTGTATTGATAGACTTTATAAGCCAATTCCAACCAAAATTATGTGTGTCTGTGTGCTTGCAAGCAAGTTGTAATATACAGTATGTTGGCCTCTCTTTTTTGTTATGGCAAAAAGTACTTCCACAATATTTCCTCCACGGGGACGAGCTAGCCCCAATTCACACACGCTGGATCTGTCAGTGCTGGCATATCAGCACAGGAGCATGTGAGTGGGCATTTGGATGCTTGTTTTTATCCTTTTTAAGTTCTAAATAAATTGTCTTGCACAATGAAGGTTTTATTTTATTTGCATGAGCCATTCCCTTTGTGAGATGCCCATTTGAGTAATGACACCGTACCTGGTCTGATGTGTGGACTCCTCTCTATCTTACTGATCCTTTACAGTGTTGTTGATTTATTGGGCCTTTATACTTAAATTTTCTGGTAAGTGTGAACCTCTGTCACACTTTTTGGTGGTGGGGCACTTCCATGAAAAAGAGGACTATTTTGCACTTTGGTACTTTCTATGAGCACGGTCGATGGACTCTTGTTGATGAAATATATTTGATGAACTATTCACTACAATAGCTTATGCAAATCACCATATTATGAATTTTTTATGCACTTTGGTACTTTTTATGAGCACGGTTGAAGGATTTTTTTTGTTGCTGTTAATTTTTCATTGCTGCTAATGATGAAACATATTTGATGAATTGTCCTTTACAATTTAATTTATGCAAATCACTATATTATGATTTTTTTGTATTTGTGATTCACTTTATGCACTTTGAGCTATCCATACTGTTAGACATAGCATTTTTGATACACATATAATCTAGGAGTTAGTGATCGTTTGATCACTAATTCCAGTACTACAAATTGCATACACCATTCAGGTGAAGGTGAGCGCCAATCACTTATCTACTTTCTGATATCAATCTCTCTTCCACTTTTTTTTACCTGTGAATAAGTGGGCTGCATAACCAATAGTTACAAATGTATTTCTCCACCTTTTTTAAACATGTAGTGCGCCACAATCTGTTATATCTTTGTATTTACAATATTTCGTTGGACGTACGTGAATTGCTTAAATAATGCAACTCAATGGTGCTTCATCAAATCCAAGATCAGTTTGGAAGGAAGTTGGCTTTTTTTTCCATTTATTAGGATGTACTGTAACTGGTAACAGAAGATGATGTTTCAAGAGCATTATACAATGCCAGTTACATCATTGTTCAGCTTTTTTGCTGCTTTTTTACCTGTCATAATATTTTTTTCAGTGTTCTATACTGGCTCTGCATGATCCCAGCAGATTCTGCAAATACTTTGGTGCTGTAGAAATAAAAGAAGCAACTTAGGTCCCTTTCACACTTGTGCGACTTGGGACTGCAAAGTCACAGGACAAGTCATACCACATGATTTCCAATGAGTACCGTTCATATGTGTGCAACTTCAAAGTAGTCCCTGCACTACTTTGGTCCAACTTTGATGTGACTTGAGGTCCATACACCTCAAGATTACACAGGTATTTCTTCAAGTCGCGGCAAAATTGTGTCCTAGGTCTGTTCAGCTACCACATCCTTTAAAAGTGGTGCCATGTTGGAGCTAAAAAATGGCCCCACCATTAAAAATCAAGCCAAAATGTTCTCTCTAATTTTGTACATAGTAAAGATTAGAACCTCTGTCAGATTTTATTGCTGCCTGTGTACCTTTTGTAAAAATCCACTCACTACTTGTCATGATGATCATAATCACTGGGACAGAAAGTGAGGGAAAGCCAAGATTAAATGATCATCCCTGGATAATACTTCTAACGGGCTCAACTGTTTTTGTGCCAGTTGTCACAGGTTGGATTTCCTCTCACTTTGCAGAAATTGTCACACACGATGATTTGGAAAAATGCTGTAGCCATGTTTTTTTAACAATTAGTTTTTACTTAAAGTGTTTGTTACCCAAACACTTCATATTCCCAATATGTGCCTGCTGTACCATGCACTTGTATGAGAAAGTCTCCTGTTCTCTTTGTATTGCTTCCTTTATGTTAAATCCCTGGTGTTCCTGCTAGTCCCCTTGCTTTCCTATTAAAAACTTACCATACTAAGCAGGAGAGCACACCATGGTCAGTTCTCTAGCTATGCTGGGAACTCGGTATGCTCTCCTCCAATGATCAGATTTGTCCTGACACGCCCCTGCTACACAGCCATTCACTGGCAAGCTCAGTGTCTTGCTGCTTCTCCTCCCCCCAGCTCTTCTGCAGCTGAGTACAGAGGGAATGTGATCATTTATAAAAAATGGAACAGAGATATTTATAATGTTTTTTGTATATCTGTGCAATAATGTTTTGCCTTTCATTTCTATTTTAGAATGGGTTGTTTTACAAAGCGATTGTTTGAAATCATTTTAAGTAACCAAAAAAGAGAGATCCCTAAAAAAATCCCATATCCCAAAACACTAATCATATGGCAAGGTTCCCATTATATCCCTAATTAAATGGAGGGTATTTTCTTCCATTGTGTTTTTTTGTGTATTTTATTATGGATTAAGTTGGTGTGGATACAGCATGAGGACTCATACTCTTATTCTCATGCTGGGTAACAGAGCCTGGAATAGCAGGGTCATCTCACCCCAAGTATCCTGCTTCAGGGAATACTCACTATAACAGCCGCACTTGTTCTTCACTGCATAGGCACCTCTGGAGACTGCACGCTCATTGGCTGCCATCAGCTCCCCCACCTCCTCCTCCTTCTCTGCTCCTCTACTCCTCTCTACTCCAACCACCACTACACACATCACAAAAGTGGGTGGGCACAGGGCACAGTGCTCTGCACCCCGAGTCCACCCTTTTTCAAGCCAATTAGAACCCCAGGCTCTAATCATGTGCTTCAGAAAAAAAAAACACTGGAATCCATGCGTCTAGCACCCTGCATAGAGATTACGTGCCGGGTGCATGGGTTAGGGGGACGGCGCCCCTGCACCCCTAATGAGCAGGCTGCCAATGGTTGATTTACTAAAGGCAAATACACTGTGCACTGCAAGTGCAGTTGCTTCAGATATGAGGGGAAGCTCTGCTGGTTTCTATCATCCAATCATGTACAAACAAAAATGCTGTTTTTTTATTTTCCTTGCATGTGATTGAGTATTCTTTGAAAAGTGAAGGTTTACCTCATTTACTAAGCTCTAGAGCAAGTGCACTTCCAGTGCATAGTATATTTTTCTTTAGTAAATCACCCCCAATATCTAATTTCTAGTTGCCTGGCTTGTTTCAGTCATTTCTGAGGTAGTTAGGCACCTGCGGTTGGAGGGGTTTGTAAAAACCACTCTCAACTGTCTGAAGCTGCAAAGACAGCAGACGCGGGTGTACACAACACTACATGGCAAATATGATCTCTCTGTTGCTCTCGGCAGGGAGTACCACTCACCAAACCTATTTACTTGAATGGGGCCGTACCGCAACTGCCCCCAATCACTTACAATGCATACACTTGCGGCATGGTGATATAGGTTTTTAGGGTTTAAAAGGGGTGAGGAAGTGGCATAATGCCCCCTCGCGCCTGTCAAATGCACTACAAGTGTAAACAAGCCTTTACCTGGTAAAAATATGCAGGTTATAGTTCTGACTTTTGAATCTAATTAAGGCCAGAAACAATCAGGCAACTATTAGAAGGTGTTTAGCTTTGACAGCCCCTGTATTTCCCTCACTGTAGTTTTTCTTTATTGTGACTAAAATATAGTGCCGTTTTACGGTGTAATTGTGTGAAGGCCGGTCCTGGCTGTATGGTTGTGAAATCTAATGGAACATTTATTCACCTTAAAAAAAAAATTGCCACAGAAAGGACATCTGTTCACCGGAGAGAGATTCAAAATAGAATTCTCTTATTTATGTGAAGTATGGATTTTATATGAAAAAAATCAAAAGGGGAAAAAATTGGCTCTGTCACATAAACAAAAAATGGGCAGAAGAACAGACATATTTAAAAAGGAGAAAAAAATCTGTTACAGTGTATAATATTAAACATTCTGTTTTAGCAGTGTTTAACTGTTATGATTGCTAAACCCTTATGTGTGATTTGGATAACAAAAAAAAAAAAAAGGATAAAAAGCCTCTTTTTTGTAGAATCTATGCCAGTATATCTTACTAAAACATATTAAAGTTTAAACATTAAATAAACGACCCATCTGGATCTAGACGCCAGTGTCTCTAACTTGGAGTAGACTTAAACGGGAGTTCAAGAAAGCATTGTTTCTGTGTTTATAGACAAATGACTTGTATTTATTTATTTTACAGTTTTAGACGTGTGTGTCAAATACAATGAGTGAATGATGAAATAAATTTCCTAGTTCTGTTACATTGTTGAAAAGGCAACAAATTTAAAAGAATGTTCTTCTCCTGTTGTTTATCCTTGTAAAATGTATTGTTAAATTCTCACATGCCTCTGTTGGTTTGTCTCTGCATCATCCGTATTACTGGTTCCCAACTGATCATTCACAATTTTACATCCTTCTAATTGTATTTGAGTCTTGTTTCTATGATTGTTTAATATGTCTTAGCCTAAATATATGACTAAACAATGTTTAATCAATTGATATCTAAACTGTCACTGTGTAAAAGCCATTACATTTCATTTTTTTTTAAACTCTGCATGGGGCTGTGTTTGTTCTGCTAAGAGCCACATTTATCTAATTACAAACGATATTACAGCATTTTGAAGAATAACATTCAGAAAATCTCTCTGAAAAAAATATGTAATAATTTACTTTATTACGATTTCCAAAATCTTAATGCTGACATATATGGTAGAAAGTCCTTTACATAATTAGGTGCAAAATTCTAAGCCCACATTCACGCCCGAGCAGAGCGTATTCCTGGTGATTCTGCAGCATTTTTTTGCAGGCATTTTGCACATGGCTCAAGCTTCATGAGTTTGTTTCCTGGTCTGGGCAAAGGGAGGAGAGCAATTCTGTGGGTGGATAGGAATTCTTAAGATGCAAAAAGACATGTGCATCGTGCATTTACAGGCATTCCTATTGAAGTCTATGGGATCAGCAATGCCTGAGTATGTATGTACTTTTTTGAGCATAGGGCAAATGAGCATACAAGCATAAACAGGTACAACTAGAAGGAATGGGACTCTCTATAGTTAGGTATAGGGAAGCAAGCAGAAAAATACCCAAGTGTAAATGGGGGCCAAAAGACTAGTAGTCTTATGCCTCGTACACACGAGTCGATGGTTGGTCAACTGAACATCCAACTTTTGTCCAAATTGGGCGGCAGCGGTTTGGTCTAGTTTACTAACATGAATCAAGTAATCAGCCAACAAAGCCGAACGTAGTGACATGTTTCGAGCTTATAACGAGGAAGTTCAGGTGAATGGGATTTGTGAATTAGGAACACAGGTTATACGACTGAACACTTCCTGGATTCTGAGCATGCGTCTTTGCAGTTCCAACTTTTGGTTGGTCAACTTCCGTACATGCGAGCCAACAATCGGTCAACTCCTTGTTGGCCAACACAAGTTTTCTAGTCTCGTCGTCCAACTTCTATTGGACAAAGATTGGAAATTGGCTGTAGAATCGTGCGTACACACGATCGGATTTTCAGCCAACAGGCTGTTGGACGACTGTTGACCGATAACCGGACTTTGTGTACGGGCCTTAAGGGTGCATTCACATTGCTCCAATGCAGTTTCCCCACAGCGCAGGTGCAGCTTTCATGCAAATTACCGGCTCTTTCCCATAGACTTCTGTTAGATTGGTCATTGGTGCATTTTCTGAAAGTGCATCAAAAGTCCTGTATGATGTGGGCAAAAAAAAAAAAAAAAAGCTATATACTTAGAAAAAAATGCATGTACTAAATACTGCTAATTGAAATATGTTTATATTAAGTGGATCTGTTACTTACCACTTGCCGTTCTTAGGCTAAGATCATGGCTGCAGCCATTGATGGGCTTTAAGGTAAAAGTGATCCACGTTCCCTCTCCTTTGTGATGAATGAAGCCAGAAGCTTCAAGGGTTTTACCACCTGGTTTCCGTCCTGTGTTTACCTTGCTGGTACTAGCCTGTGATGAAGCAGATCAATCCAATCTCAGTTTAATCTGTTAAATTGGCGGTCAGAGGAGGGATCAAGGGTCTAATACAGTGTTTCTCACCCTTTTTCAATCAAGGCACCCTTTAAAATTGTGCACAATCTTGAGGCACCCCATTCTAAATTATGGTAAACTAAACATAACCCAGCAACATCCACACTCGTAGGACTCCCAGTGTTAGGAGTGATTTATTCTTCTAACGCAAATACAGCTTTGCACAGAGCCCTGATACTGACTAGTATTCCACCATTTCTCTTCTCCCTCAGTATCTTGTCCTCACTCAGTTAATGTGACCTCCGTGCTGACAGAGAGGGGCAAACAAAGATGCTGTACAGGTGCCTGACCTCCTTCTTACCAACAGATGACATAATTGTTTGTTGGGACGCCGGTGGCTAGAAGGTTGTAATGGTTGACAATGAAAACCTGAGGCTTTGTGTAACTAGAAACCTCAAGGCACCCTGGTTGCAAAGGGCTGGTCTAATAGACCCCTCATCTCTCAAAAAGAGTAGCTGCCAATGTCCACTCTACCTAATAAAAAAAGAACCCCTTCCCCCCCCCATGCTTATGCGCAGAAGCACACGTAGGTCCCACACACATGTGTAAACAGTGATTGAGTGATTGCACCACATGTGAAGTATTGCCCCAAAGTCGGAGTGAGAGAAATAATTTTAGCACCAGAACTCAAGGTTAACTCTAAACTGGTAACCCGTAAATCCTTTTAAAGCATTGCCCATGGAGTTTTTTTATGTACTGTACTTTGGCAGCTATACAAACACATGGCAACCACTCCAACCTGTAACTAGCCTTTGCAGCAAGGAGCAAAAGGAGAAGCAAAATTCTCAGTTCCCTTACCATCCAGCCTCCATCAAAACCAAATTAATCCTAACAGTTCACATTAAAAACAAGGGTTTTAGTTGAGCTTGCAATGTAGTTTGTCACCATTTCTCGAGAGTGTGAAATTTGAAATCTTGACATGTTTGCTATATTTTTCTCTTTTCCTATAAAGCTGCACTCATAACACAAATAATAAGAAAACACGTGAAAAAAAAAAAAGTCCATAAAGTGACAAAGTCCATCCACTGGTATGTGCACCATCCATCACCAAAATGAATGTGTTCTTGAGTACAGACCTCCACCATACAATGTGCCTGCTTACCGAAACGTATTGACCTCCTATTACATAAGGTCAATCTCACCTGTGGCTCATAACCCAGCCGGGTCCTTTGTCTTTCCAGGAAACGGATGGAGATCCACCTCTTAAGGGTACTACATCATAGAAATTCCCCATGCAAAAATAATAAAACTTGCCATGGCATAAAAACCTTAATGTGTTTATTGTATAATATAACGCTGGCACTTACATCAAATGCTTGGTAAACTCGCATGTGTTAAACATGCAGGACGACATCATATTGTGACGAAATGTGTTGGATGAAGCGACATACTAACATCACCGTGTGCACAAGTCCCAGAAGGACGGGCTGCTGAGTTGAAGCTTGCCAAATTTTTTAACAAATGCGAGTTTACCAAGGTCAATACATTCTGGTAAGCAGGCACTGGGTATGGTGGAGGTCTGTACTCATGATCACGTTAATTTTGGTGACGGATGGTGCACATACCAGTGGATGCACTTTGTCACTTTATTTACTTTCTTTTTTTAGTTTTGTTTTGTTTTTTGTGTTTTCATATGTGTGTTTTTTATTATTTGTGTCAGAAGTGCAGCTTTATAGGAAAAACGATTTAGTACTGTTTGTGTCTCACAAGAAAGCTGCTGCTATGTAGATTGTCGCGGTTTTTAGTTGAACAGGGCAGTTTTTTTATTTTTAAATTAATTTGCTATATTTTTACTAGACACAAAATAATCATGTATAGTTTACCAAAAAATTGGTTATTATATTGTGTTTGTGTGCACTAATGCATTTAAGTGTATTTTTTCCTGAAAATTTGGGTTTGATAAAGGGCTGTGCAAATGTAGCGCCCTCTACTTTTAGGTAGTTGTTAGGATTTTGTTAGGTGAGGTAAATTTAGTCAGGCCTGGTTGTTTTGATCCTGGGCAGGGAAGTGGCCTAGGGAGTAGTTGGTGGCTCACAGGCGGTGATACCTCTTGGTAACCTCCCCTCTGCTTCTAGAGGCTTCTGGAAGAGAGGGTGGGGAGGAGGGGTGGAGCTGCCTGGGGTGTTTGGGGAGCTCTGAACAATCGCCAATCTGGATTGGCAAGGGGCAGGCCTCCTTAAATACCTGGGGTCAGCCCAGCCAGAGAGGAGAGTTCAGGTGGAAGAACTGGGAGATGGAGCACTAGTTGCGGAGACCTAGGAGGGAGCCCCAAGTCTGGAGGGGTTGCCTTGGGTCTGGAGGCTTGGGAGTGGAAGGGGCCCCTCAGTACCTCCCATGGGGAGTCCTGACCAGGGAGCAAGAGAAAGCAACGGAGTGGTGCTGCCAGACAAGTCTCTAAGGGGGACCCACCAGGTGTCGATGAGTGACATACACCCAGGGATGTTGGAAGAGGCACACTGGAGCAGATTGGGGAGAGAGAGACTCTCTGAGAAGGGTGCAAGAGCCATTTGGGACTGTGGTGTCACTAGGCAGTGGAGTTGGGTCGCTGCAGCCAGAAGGGTTGGCAGGGCCTGAAGAGGGACTGACTGGGAGCAGTAGTCCACCAAGACTAGCTAGCTCACTTTGTACTTTTTACTACCCCAGAGGCATCCACGACCAATGCCTGTAATGGGTGGTTCACCAAGGCCTGGCCAGAGTCAAAGGCAAGTTTCACCATGTGCTAGCTAGGCCTGAGAAGTGTTGTGCAGGAGAGAGGAAGAAGAGTTAACTGCAAGCAAGATTGTGCTGGAGGAGGAAAAAAGTGTATATACAGGAGTTTATATAGATTGTCCCGTAGAAGAACTGTTTGATCCGCTGGGCATCCCATAAACATCCTGCACTCCTTCCAAGTTAAATCCCTAATAAATGAAAAAAACACATATATCGGCCTGTTCTACCTGACTCTGGATGTGTGGAAAAGAGTGACAGAGGGCAGTGTGACAGGTGAACTGCTACTTCCAGCAAACTTTATGGGGGCATGGCTACACAAATATAATTTGCAACAACCACCATTTTATTCTCCAGGGCCTCTGCTTTATGAAAATATATCATGTTTGGGAGTTCTAAGTAAAACAAAAATATGCTGATTTTGACATTTATTTGAAAACTGTCAAAATTCAGCGGCAAATGGTTACAATTCGCACATCTCATGAATTAATATGCACTTGTCAGCTTTAACAAATTATTTAATTATTTTAGGTGAAACAAATTTCCCATTTTTTTGCAACAAATTAAAAAAATTATATTCTCCTAGGTCATGTAGTTTCCGATCACTAACCATTACTTATAGAGTCTATTTCTAATCAGCAGTAAGGTAACACAATCAAAAACATTGATTGCATAGATAGTTATCAACTATGCATAAACTATTTTTGAATGCATTCACACAATGATAATATTGTTTATATAAAGTTAATTTTACTTAAGAAACATTATTAAGACTAGTTCCCCTTTAACATCCCGTAATTTCCTGCACAGCAGAAACTAGGCTGAGAGTGAGAATATTGATCCACCCGCCCTCTGCTGCATTGCGCAGTGCTGAAATCACAACCTATCTAGGAAATAGACACTGAAAAGGGAGGAGTTGGGTCATGCTTGCAAGAGGACGATGGAACAGAAGGGACATCAACAGTAAGAAGGGTAATGCTCATCCACAATCTTACATGCAGGAAGTAATCTGCAAATCTGAAATCTTTGAAAAGCAATACCACTCTTTGACAGCAGTGTATCATCTGCAGGAATCGCTATATGACAATTAAATGTTTCATTTTAACAAGTAAAACAGTTCACATATGTACAGTATCTCACAAAAGTGAGTACACCCCTCACATTTTTGTAAATATATTATTATATCTTTTCATGTGACAACACTGAAGAAATGACACTTTGCTACAATGTAGTAGTAGTACAGCTGGTATAACAGTATAAATGTGCTGTCCCCTCAAAATAACTCAACACACAGCCATTAATGTCTAAACCGCTGGCAACAAAAGTGAGTACACCTCTAAGTTAAAATGTCCAAATTGGGCCCAATTAGCCATTTTCCCTCCCCAGGGTCATGTGCCTTGTTACTGTTACAAGGTCTCAGGTGTGAATGGGGAGCAGGTGTGTTAAATTTGGTGTTATCGCTCTCTCTCAACATGGCACCTCATGGCAAAGAACTCTCTAAGGATCTGAAAAGAAGAAGCTCTACATAAAGATGGTCTAGGCTATAAGAAGATTGCCAAGACCCTGAACCTGAGCTGCAGCACGGTGGCCATGACCATAAAGCGGTTTAACAGGACGGGTTCCACTCAGAACAGGCCTCGCCATGGTCGACCAAAGAAGTTGAGGGTATGTGCTCAGCATCAAATCCAGAGGTTGTCTTTGGGAAATAGACATATGAGTGCTGCCAGCATTGCTGCAGAGCTTGAAGGGGTGGGTGGTCAGCCTGTCAGTGCTCAGACCATAAGCAGCACACTGCATCAAATTGGTCTGCATGACTGTTGTCCCAGAAGAAAGCTTATTCTAAAGATGATGCACAAGAAAGCCTGCAAACAGTTTGCTGAAGACAAGCAGACTAAGGACTTGGATTTCTGGAACCATGTCCGGTGGCCTGATGAGACAAAGATAAACGTATTTGGTTCGGATGGTGTCAAACGTGTGTAGAGGCAACCGGGTGAGGAGTACAAAGGCAAGTGTGTCTTGCCTATAGTCAAGCATGGTTGTGGGAGTGTCATGGTCTGGGGCTGCATGAGTGCTGCTGGCACTGGGAAGCTACAGTTCATTGAGGGAACCATGAATGCCAACATGTGCTGTAACATACTGAAGCAGAGCATGATCCCCTCCCTCCAGAGACTGGGCTGCAGGACAGTATTCCAACATAACGACCCCAAACACACCTCCAAGGCGACCACTGCCTTGCTAGAGAAGCTGAGGGTAAAGGTGATGGACTGGCCAAGCATGTCTCCAAATCTAAACCCTATTGAGCATCTGTGGGGCACCCTCAAATGGAGGGTGGAGCTGCGTAAGGTCTCTAACATCCACCAGCTCTGTGATGTTGTCATGGAGGAGTAGAAGAGGACTCCAGTGGAAACCTGTGAAACTCTGGCTAACTCCATGCCCAGGAGGATTAAGACAGTGCTAGAAAATAATGGTGGCCACACAAAATATTGACATTTTGGGTCCAATTTGGATATTCATACTTAGGGGTGTACTCACTTTTGTTGCCAGTGGTTTAGACATTAATGGCTGTGTGTTGAGTTATTTTGAGGGGACAGCAAATATACACTGTTCTACAAGCGGTACACTCACTACTACTATTACATTGTAGCAAACTGTCATTTTTTCAGTGTTGTCACATGAAAAGGTAGAATAAAATATTTACGAAAATGTGAGGGGTGTACTCACTTATGTGAGATACTGTATTTCAGCCAGGTACTTAGCTGTTTGACTGTTTTAATCTACTATAGAATTGTTTTAGGCCTCATTTTTTTTTTTTACTGAAATAGGTAAAAGAATAAAGGATCTAGGGCATGCATACGCTCCAAAACATTTCTGTTAGACAAAACCGGTCTGGAACTAGGTTTTTTACAGTAGTTATCCGCTGAAACAAAATGTTTTTAAGTTTCTAGCTGTCAACAAATCAAGTCTTTTTTAGCCCCATCGAGAGATGAAACATAGACTTTAGTGGTATTTGCAATAGTAAAAACATTATCTAGGGGGAATTATCCCCTTATCCTAAGATTAAGCTTCCAGAAATTGTATCAGCCATTCTGGGGAACATCGTGGCACTTGATCTTGTCGCATTGGTCTTATATGCTCATAAAAAGTAACCGTCTGTTGTACATAAAGCAACTTTAAATATAATTACTTTCTTGTTGATCCATTTCAAGTAGATCTCCACAAAATATCTAGGGCACAAGGGGGTAATTTTGGAGTGCTGGACTACTCATAAAATAGCTGGGATGGGGGGAGGAGAGAAGTGCCAAGCCACCTATAGTGCAGTATTGTTTATTAATCAAAAATCAGAGTTAAAAGTAAGTTATGCACTCACAGGCTATCCAGTACATTGGCCATGACAGATGGTGATAACAGATCCTCAGGGAACACTGGGGTAGACCACAAGCGCCGTCTGTTAGTCTCAACTGCATTTGCGTAAGCCGGAAGTTGGGAGGACTTGATGACGGGAGGAATTTGCAGCTGCCAAAGCTTGGTGTTGCCTGGAAGTTTTCTGGCCAATCGGAACACATTTTGGAGACACAGCCACGGCTCCTTCATCAGCCTTCACCTCTACTGCCTTACCACTTTCAGCAGTCACTGAAAATAGACATTGCACCTTATTTATGAACTATTATACCCACTGGGACTACTAATTTTTTGTTACCAATTACAGCCTGCAGGTTTATCACCTGAGTTTCACACTTTCAGTGTGACTTTTATGCTACTGGACTACATATAACCGGGTGTTGTCCTTCCCCAAGCATATCTGTCTGAAATGTTGCAGAAAGCCTAGTACTACCGCTAGCTCAAAGCTTCAATCCAGCTTGTTGTGCTGTCACAGGTCCACTGTCAAAATTACCTCACAGCAGGCTCCTTATATAATGAGCCCCACTTTCTAGAACATTCCGAGGCATCACGTGACCAATTATAATATTCCCAAGGGTCACATGATGTCTCTCCTTCCTGCCTAAATCCCGTTTTTCCTGCCTAATCCCTTTCCTTACTAAATTTAAAGCGACAGTACACCTTTTAATATTTTTCTTTAATTTTAAATTTTGTAGGGAGAGGTGACCGCATGCCCATGCTTTCGGGCCCAAATGCTTGTGCCCTCCTTCCCATTAGTTTACTAAGTGTCATCTAGTAACCTGTGTACTTTGCTTCTGCTTTTGGTTCACTGTTAATAATTTGAAAACACATTTGGCTGTCCACGCTCCTTTATAGGCATTCTTTACTTTATTCCTGTAGAGCTTCACCAGATTCAAAACTATAAAACACAATAGTCTGTGAATCAGTTGTTTTGTAGATTTGTTTAAGTAGCGTTCTTCGTTCAGTCTGCAGCACGGCTTATTTTGTTACATGTTTATAGTATAAAAATGTCTTTGCATGAATATTGAATACAAGTTGTAACATCTCCTCAAATGTCATGTCAAAAGGCATTTTGGAATAGTTTATTGCTTTAATTGGCTTTCTTTAATAAAAATAATTTTTGAAAAATCATGACACATTTATGAGAAGATCCTGATATTGGGCTATAATTATAATACCTTTTAATTGGGTATTTGTTTATGTACGTAAAGGAAGTTTATGTATGTATAAATATATCATGTAAAAATATGCAATATGTAACTAAAGAGTAAGACAAAAGGTATGTGGACTATATTTAAATTCTTGGATGTATAGGAGTCACATGGTAGTTCTGATATATTTTATTGCACAAAAGCATGGCTGAAAAAGTAATTGATTAAATGCTGTCCAGAAATGTATTCCCATTTGTCTGTTCAAGTTTTTTTTATGTTTATTTACTAAAAGAGAGAAAATATGAAGTATTTTTGATTCTACTTTGCTTCTTTGATAACACATTATATACATGTTCCACCTTGTCTGTAGTAACAGCCTTTGATCTTATGGAGACTATTGAATGCCATATTCCAGGCAGACACACAGTAGGGAAAATTTTCTGATTGAGCCAACTTTTTTTTTCTGTTGCTGGATATTTAGATTATAATTTTTTTATCTATTTTGTGAACTCTGTGATTTATTTTGTGCCATCCTAATTTTGCTTATTGCTCTTTCTGCCATAATTTACTTTGACTCCAGAATGGCATTCTTAACAAGCCGAAGCGTACATGAGGCTCCTCATAAACAGAGTGGTTATGCAAGCAAACGGCTATAATACAAAAACATGTCAAAAAGAAGTGTATTATTTTCTTTGGCACTAGCAAAAAAGAATTGCACTTGGAAATGTTGTTCCCCATTGCACCAGTGGTTTGTTCGTAATTTCAGTAATTTGATCGTTGCTGATGAAAAGCTGACAAGATTTCCACAGCGCCCCATTAGATAAAAGCAGCATGAAACCACAGGTTAATCTGCAAACAGATTTTCATGCTTATTACTCTAATGATTCCATCATATTTGATGTCGCAGGCAGCAAGCCGCTGCTCGGCAGCAACAGTGTGTGCTCCATTTTGATCTTTCTACTCATTAAATGATGTAGTAATTTGACTGACCTCTGACCAGGTGCATATCTATTCATAATTGCGTGTCATTCTGATCGGGAAATTACTTTAGAGAAACCAAAGTATTCATCCTGCTTCCCAAGTCAAAAAACTAACAAAAGAAATATTGCATTAATTTTCAAATGATGATATTACATTTAGTGCCTGGGCCCCATATATCAAAATCTGAAAACTGCTCAGTTACTATATGCGCTTAATCTTAATGGTATCTCTGGATGTCAAGGGCATGCAGGAAATTAAATCGGAAAGTGCAGATAGACCTAAGAAGACATTATCTCTTGATGATTGCAGTTTTGATAGGTATTTCAGTGAATTTCATTTTCACAGAATGGTAGAAGATGAGTTAGCCACCAGATTTTCTCATTTTTCTTCCACATGATTTATGTGAGTTGAGTATAAAACTTTTTATGGGGAAGCAGTTACCGAAGATGAGAGGTAAATTAATGCACTGGGTTTCCATCTCGGCTCCATACACAAATGTCAGAGCTGTACGTACGTAATGGCTCCCATCATTATTCAGAGTTGTTTACATTCAAAATATGTAATGAAATCTGTTCAGAATAATGAGGGAAATAAAAGTTTAGAAAATTGTAAAGGTCATGAAGTTTGAGAAATGATGCAATGCTTCCAAAATAACATTTAGGCAATATAAATTACATTATTATGCACCAACTCTGCATTATGGAGACATGAAGATGAAGTGCTTTGGACTAGTAAAATGCTGTTAGCACTCTCTGAAGTATGAGAATGTGTAAAATATTTCTGATTTTCATATTCTGTTTTTTTTTTTTTTTGTGCATAAAGGGAAAAAAATGTTTCTCGTAGCTACTATAGCATTACAGCTTTAAGTCCTAGCTACAAGAATTTGGCCAAGATGCCAGCCTATCATTTAATTTCCTCCTCTAATTGATGTGCATGCATTGATGAGGCTCTCTGTAGTGTCCAGCGAGTCTATTTGGCTTCATAATAGGTCTGTTTTTGTTATGAGGTTATTTCTAGCCATGCCATAATGGCTCCCGCTCTGTTTGATTCATTTTAAGACTAGGATGTTTATACCATGAGCTAGAACAGATAATTTGCTTTATTTAATAAAATGTTTTTGTGCTTGGGTTAATGGAGTTTTATTTGCGATACTGAGAACTTGGTGAACTGTCTAAAGTATTGATGGTGTCTTTTGGAAGACAGATTATAATCCTACGACAATGTTATTCTGTGTGCTTACATTATTATTTTTATGAGGTTCAACATTTCACCTTTTTTAGAGTTTTGAGGTGCTGATGAAATACAGTTATTTGTCTTATTTAACACTGTCATAAAATCGTCTGGCAAGCATTTAGGCCATGTTTGTTAAAGTGAACCTGTACATAGCTTAAAAATACTTAACTATGGATAAGCCTGCAAGGTAGATATGATGTCAGTGTTTTGCTGAATGCCCCTGGATGTGGATCACAGTTTCTCTTCTTACTTGTGCATTTGACATGTGGCTCTGTGCTATGATGAGCAGTCCCACTGACCAGCCAGTTTTAGGACTTCTAGGCCCTCACATTGAAACATTGAAATGTATGTTTGGGCACCTCTAGGTGCCTGCTTTGTAGTTGTGCTATTTGTTTAGTTATTAAGCATTTTACTGTCCAGTTTAACTGCTGGGGCTGCTACTGTATGAACACCCCTAGAATCAGGAGCCCTTTTTACCAGGTACTTCACTGTGATTCAAGGAAAAGATGACTTAAATACAGTAAGTAACCAATCACCATTTCATGAAAACATTCTAGTATTTTTCTAAAGACATTAAAAAGCCACAATAGCATTGCTAGGGGAATCAAGGGGATGTATTAAAGCCAAAATCATGGCTCTCCAAGCCGTTAATGCTTGTGAAATGATTTACTGAATGTGAGATTACAAGCTTATCCATATATCCAGGATACATAAATTACTGGGACTTTTCCTCACTTGCATTCGTCTTTATATTACAGACAGCATTACTTCTAGGGCCTAGAAATATAGATTAAAGGTCCTGTTTATCTTCAGGATCCCATTTGATATATAAATATGTCTAGCTGAGTGGTAAGAAGCAGTAGTATACAGTAATAACTTTGCATTCTCTGAATACCTGCCTTTATATTGGCCACCCTCAGCTTTTCATAATGCCTACTTGTATTTCTTAATTCTTTTAAATGATCATGAACAAATTAATATTGAATTTAGGAGCCAATCAATTCAATCTGAGAGCCAGCAGGCTGTTTCAAGCCAAAAAATATACTTTTACTGGCAACAGAAGAAACCGCACCACCACATTTGAGGACAACTTCACTACTCCCTACTGTGTACATTTGAGGACAACTTCACTACTCCCTACAGTGTAGAGCTGCACGATTAATCGTATTAAAATCGCGATCTCGATCTACCCCCCCCTGCGATCTCCATCAGGCATTACCGCGATTTTCAGTGCAGTTAATGGGGTCCGACTTGCGGGGCGAATCAGCGCGACTTGACAGTAATAAAAGTGAATGCAAGTTGCCTGAAGGCTTTTCAAGTCGGAGCGACTTGAGTCTCAGGGGAAGTCAGGGGAAGTCTGGGCAGAGAGCCAAGTTCTGAGTCATCATTGATAAAAAGATACAAAGTAATTTTACTTCAAAAGCTGTGTGAACTCCTTCTATAGTTGTTTGGTTTAACCATTTAAATACTAAATCTTTCCTGACATTTGCTCTTTACAAATAAAAATCCATTATTTTGTCCTAGAAAACAACTTAGAACCCCCAAACATTATATATTTTTTTTTTAGCAGAGACCCTAGAGAATAAGATGGTGGTTGTTGCAATATTTTATGTCACACGCTGTTTGCAATTTTTTTGGAAAATTTACCCTTTCAAAAACCTAAACAGTGCTGTTAGCCCAATTTTTTTGTATATTTAATATATTACGCCGCGAGAATCGTGAGAGAATCGTGATCTTTATTCTAAGCAAAAAAATCGTGATTCTCATTTTGGCCAGAATCGTGCAGCTCTACTACAGTGTATCCTCCCCTCTCAGTGTAACCTACATTGCATAATTCTTACCTTCAACACCACTCTGGAGATCTTCACTGTATGGCCCTGTCTAATACTACACACCCTTTTCACAAAAAATGCCTGTGTCCTACTTCTGCCCTGTAGGTGGGCTTCTTTCTTCATTCATTGCTATGGCTATGGCTGTACTCATAGCCCAAGCCATCAAGAGGTGTATGAATCCAGCCATATAAGTGAATAAGGATGAGTAGCATTCAGGCGGCTGCCAGTACATTTTTATGTAAAGACTGCGCGGTACCACAAAGGGACAATCAGTGAAGATCTCCAGAGCAGGGCTAAACGTAAGTATTCTGTTTTTTTAACGTTACACTTAGAGGGTAAAGGAGGATTTGGGACAATAAAGAACAAATTCACCAAAAGTGAAACGGTCGTTTAAAATACCTGCTTTAATGTTCGGTATACTGGCTCCTAGAATTAGGAGTGAATCTTAGAATGTGTCCGCTCCCTAATTATAATCCTAATATTGGTACTAGAACCATTGCAGCATGTAAACCGTGAGATGCACAAAGAAAGTGTATGAACCTATGGGGAACCACTTCCTGTCACTGGTTCATCATTTCTAATCTGCTGCTGTTGAACTGACATTAAAGAATGTGAATGTAACTATGCAAATCACAATTTGCAGTGGTCATTTTCAATAATGTAGGTGCTTTGTGCTTTAATTAACAAAAGGAAAAAAAAAAAGTAAGTTGGTGATGGACACTGGAGATTCGCTGGCTACACAAGCCTTTCTTAGAGGTGACCTATGAATGCATTCCTTGATACTAAGAAGTGTATGTAGACTAATAACAACCGATTTACATTTTCAGAATAAGCCCTTGTGTGTAGAGTGCACATATAACTTTTTTAAAAATGAATTTACTCAAAGTAGGATCACTATTATGTGCTTTATTATATCCATATTGTGAAGTGGTACCAGAAGCACATTTGTCTAGCACAACGAACATTTAGGAATTTCTACAGAGCTACAAATATTTTTTTTCCCTATAAGAGAAGGAAAATTTTGAAAGAAAAACACGAAAAAAGGTGATTTATGCTATTTTTAAAATCATATTTTCCTCTCTTTGGTGGTGTCCTAGGAAATCTAAGAATAAAACACCTTTTAAAAAGAGTTATGCTTGCGGAATTGTTTTACTGAAACTCAGATCTTCTATGCACACTTTATTTTCCTTACCCATTGCTATGAAAAGGAAGCCAGTAACAGGATTTGTTTGGGCTCAGATAAGTAGCTGTTGACTCAAACCCTCAAGAAGTTAAGGGCTGTTGATATATCAGCAACAAGTGACTGTTTACTTAGGGAAGCTGTGAGTGAGAAGTTTCACTTTACCATGTTATTTGCTATGAAAACATATCCAGAAGAGTTATGCCCTTCCACAAATTTAAAGATAAAGTGCACTGAATAGGGATGGTTGATCATATTTGAACTATATGTTATACAGTTTTCTTATTATGTTGTAATTTGGACTGTACACAATGAAACATTACAAAAGTAAGCCAGGCCAAGCAAAAAGGGACCTAAAAAAAATCTCCTTACAGCATTAGGGGCCCTTATTGTATATACCAGTGATGGCAAACCTTGGCACCCCTGATGTTATGGAACTACATTTCCCATGATGATCAACTACACTGCAGAGTGCATGAGCATCATTGGAAATGTAGTTCCAAAACATCTGGGTGCCAAGGTTCACCATCACTGGTATATACTTACAGTATCTCACAAAACTGAGTACACCCCTCACATTTTTGTAAATATTTTATTATATCTTTTCATGTGACAACACTAAAGAAATGACACTTTGCTACAATGTAAAGAAATGAGTGTACAGCTTGTATAACAGTGTAAACTTGCTGTCCCCTCAAAATAACTCAACACACAGCCATTAATGTCTAAACCGCTGGCAACAAAAGTGAGTACACCCCTAAGTGAAAATGTCCAAATTGGGCCCAAAGTGTCAATATTTTGTGGGGCCACCATTATTTTCCAGCACTGCCTTAACCCTCTTGGGCATGGAGTTCACCTGCCACTCCTCCATGAGGACATCACAGAGCTGGTGGATGTTAGAGACCTTGCACTCCTCCACCTTTCGTTTGAGGATGCCCCACAGATGCTCAATAGGGTCTAGGTCTGGAGACATGCTTGGCCAGTCCATCACCTTTACCTTTAGCTTCTTTAGCAAGGCAGTGGTCATCTTGGAGGTGTTTTTGGGTTCATTATCATGTTGGAATACCGCCCTGTGGCCCAGTCTTCGAAGGGAGGGGATCATGCTCTGCTTCAGTATGTCACAGTACATGTTGGAATTCATGGTTCCCTCAATGAACTGTAGTTCCCCAGTGCCAGCAGCACTCATGCAGCCCCAGACCATGACACTCCCACAACCATGCTTGACTGTAGGCAAGGCACACTTGTCTTTGTACTCCTCACCTGGTTGCTGCCACACACACACTTGACACCATATGAGCCAAATAGGTTTATCTTGGTCTCATCAGACCACAGGACATGATTCCAGTAATCCTTGTCCTTAGTCTGTTTGTCTTCAGCAAACTATTTGCAGGCTTTCTTGTGCATCATCTTTAGAAGAGGCTTCCTTCTGGGCTGACAGCCATGCAGACCAGTTTGATGCAGTGTGTGGCGTATGTTCTGAGCACTGACAGGCTGACCCCCCACCCCTTCAACCTTATCAGCAATGCTGGCAGCACTCATATGACTATTTCCCAAAGACAACCACTGGATATGACGCTGAGCAGGTGCACTCAACTTCTTTGGTCGACCATGGCGAGGCCTGTTCTGAGTGAAACCTGTCCTGTTAAACTGCTATATGGTCTTGGCCACTGTGCTGCAGCCAGTTTCAAGGTCTTGGGAATCTTCTTATAGCCTAGGCCATCTTAATGTAGAGCAACAATTCTTTTTTTCAGATCCTCAGAGTTCTTTGCCATTAGGTGCCATGTTGAACTTCCAGTGACCAGTAAGAGAGAGTGAGAGCGATAACACCAAATTTAACACACCTGAGACCTTGTGACACTAACGTGTCACATTACATCGTGGAGGGAAAATGGGTAATTGGGCCCAATTTTTTGACATTTTAATTTAGGGGTGTGCTCACTTTTGTTGCCAGCGGTTTAGACATTAATGGTTGTGTGTTGAGTTATTTTGAGGGGACAGTAAATTTACACTGTTATATAAGCTGTAAAATCACAATTTTACATCATAGCAAAGTGCCATTTCTGTTGTCACATGAAATGATATAATTAAATATGTACAAACGTGAGGGGTGTACTCACTGTAGATACTGTATATACTTTGCAAGTGTGTGTAGGTGGGGCACTCCTGTGTCCCTTTGAAAACGTTAGATTCATTCTAATCTTTGAGCAAACCATTTCTGTAAATGTAATTGTGGGTTTGCTTCCCCATGTAATGCAAATGCATACAATTGGAACTTTTTTATTTTACGTAAACTTCTCTTACTTTGTTGGTACTATCAAAACATTGTAACAGAGGTTCCTAGTTGTACAGCACAGGACACATGCTCCTTAATCATTAGGACTGGTTATATGCAACTACCTTCAGGTGGCAAAAAAAAGTAGCTGCAAGGACACCCCCCTGCTATAATCGCTCCTGCTCCCAGCTAGTTTTTTTAGGTCATGGACCTCCTCTCTCTACTGAGAGCAGCTTACATTTTTATATGGACGTTTTCTCTGTATCCCTCTCTGGCTGATATATTCCAGATTGTTTTTTGGAATCATCATTATGCAGCCTCTGGATAGGCTGACTCCACAGCAGAGCCTTGATGGACTGTACCTAGACTCTGTGTGATGCAAGATGCATTTCTGACCTGTGATGTTGCTTTCAGCATATTACTGCTGTCGTTGCTGTCTGTAGCATGTAGTTCAACATGTTGACTAAGCTGCAAGGTGCTTTAAAGATTCAGGGGCATCTTCTGCCTGGTGCAGTTCATTGTGACCGACAAAGCCAGGAAGGGGATCATTTCCTGCTGATCCTTTCTACGTAGATTGCGGTGAATACAGGGCAGAAACCCTTTAAACCTTCAGGCCAGGATGCCTGCCTTTATTTAGAACCCCCTTGGAATGTGTGGGAGCTGCCAACCTCCCTTCTGTTGGTTGTGGCAGGAAACTGGGAGTGTTTAGGTTAATTTTAAACTGTGCACCTATGCACATCCCCAAGTTACACCTATTAACCCTGCTTAAACTAGTGCTGCTGCATCAGCGTAACTCGAGTGCGTGCTGCGCCTGCCCTGCCTTTTTCTTAGTGTGTTTATTTTGACTGCATGCACTGCCTCTTCCTCTTTGCAGGTGGGATTTTGGTCTACAACATTTCCTGGTTCTCTCTCTGCTGAGGGCATATTACAGTGGCTGCTATCACAATACCTAGTTATGTGGCCTACAAGTGGCATCGTTCCTCCCTCTCTACTGCTGTGGAGATTTGGGATACCTTTTTGCGGACAATATCACAAGCAGGACAAATCACCACCTATTCTTCTGATGGTTGCCCCCACTCTGACTCCTTGCCTTCCTCTGGCCATTTGGCTGCCCCCACACCAGCTGCCTCTTTCCTTTCTAGAGAAGAGTTTTCTGCCAGTGTCAGATTTCATGGGCAGAATTTCTGGCCTTATTGAGTCTATTGCTATTAAGGATTGCAGTTGTGCCCCTTTGACCCCCGCTTCTGAATCGATCTTTGATTTGGGCTTTGAGCTGCATGCAGTGCCTGAGGAGGAAGTAACCGTAACGCTTTCTGAGGCATGGGATCAGGATGTCACATCTATTACAGAGAAGTCATCCAAGCTAAAGGATACCATTGCTATCCTTATTGATGCTTTATGCTCTTGCTTAGCATTGGAGCGCGCCTTAAGGTATCCAGTATGGGAACTCTTAAATTAAACCAGCCAAGACTGGTAAACTCTCTGTTAGTCTGTCCTGTATGGGGACTGGCCTCACCCAGTGAAGATTTTTACTTCTCCAAAATGTTTTGTTTATAAGAGGACGCTTCCTGCGCTAGATCCTGCCATTGCTTTTCTTTAACAAGGCCCTCACAGACCCCATGGGTGATAATCTCATGTTCATAGAGAAAGTATATAATAGGTTACATACTCTTTAAAGCTATCTTTTCTTGTCAAGCCTGGCCATGCAGCCCACAGTTGCATCTATGGCAGCCTGTCAGACCATTGCTGTTTGGACTAAATGCTTGACCTGAAATCCTAGTGATATCATTACAGATGCCTTTGTTCTGTTCTGTATCCGGTGCTCTTTCCCTCTGTGAAAGAGATTATTTACCTCTCTCATCTTATCTAAGACTACAAGTCAATTAGTTCCTATGCTGTTATTCAAGCAGGCCATAGATGTTGTGAATATTGGCCAGTTCAGCAGGGACCAGCAGAGATTCAAACAATGTATGGGCAGGTTGATTGTACCCAAGTTGATTGATTGATCAACTTGGGTACAACCAGCATGTATGATATTTCATGTAATTATTGCCAGCAGCTATAGCCCCTAACAATAATCATTGTGTGCTCTCCTGCCAGGGACAGCTCCCTGAGTTCCCCTCCCCCACCGAGAGAACACAATAGCTCTGTGGGAGGCAGTTCCTCATAAACACCGACTGTGTCGATGGGAGAATCGAGCAATTTACCAAAAGAAAATTGCACCATCTGTGGCTGGCTTAAGAAGACAAGTAGGATACAGATAGCAGGTACTTTGCAGCATGGTGCCCCACTAAATAACCAGTGCTTTGTATGACTCATGTGTGCATATGTAGAATATTTTGTATTAAAGGGGTTGTAAAGGCAGAAGGCCTTTTATCTTAATGCATTGTATGAATTAAGATAGAAATCCTTCTGTGTTCAGAAGCTGTCCCAGCACCCCCTAATACTGACCTGAGCCCCCTCTCTATCCAGCGATGTCCACAAGTGCCTCGGCCCTCCTGATTGGCTGAGACACAACATTGGCACCATTGGATCCTGCTGCTATCAATAAAACTCGGCCAATCAGGAGAGAGAGGGGGCGGGGCCGAATCGGGGTTTCGTGTCTGAATGGACACACAGAGCTGCAGCTCGGCTCAGGTGCCCCCATAGCAAGCTGCTTGCGGTGGGGGCACTCGACAGGAGGGAGGGGCCAGGATCACAGAATAGCGATCCGAGAAGAGGAGGATACGGGCTGCTCTGTGCACAGAGCAGGTAAGTATAACATGTTTGTTATTTTTATAGTAAAAAAACAAGACTTTACCATCACTTTAATGGAATTGTGCTTTGCCCTATATTATTTTTGCCGCTGGTGCATTCTTGTACACAAAATTGAATTGATATTGCTTTTATTTAATTTTGTTTTACATCCCAAATGACCTTTGCACCATGTGTAATATGTTGTGAAACCATCTGATGTTTATGCTTGATTGTATTAAACAGTGATATGTAGCCATCTGCCTTCCTTTTTTTTTTTTTTTTTTTTTTTTTTAAGGTTAAAGATTCTTTGCCTATTACAGGTAACTCTCTCACATAATTGTGCAATTTTTTGTTATAATCCGGCTAAAGTAAAAATGAGGGAATAATTTACCTAGTATACGCTTACAGTCAAGTAGTCTAGGCTCTAATCCTTTAGAGCTTTTCCATAACATTTTTTTTCTTTGCTTTTGAACAGTTTTTCACAGTGTAATCTAAAAAAATCTATGGCTTCCTATTAAAACATATGCTGCAGTTTTTATTTTAAGATTTTAAGTGCATCTGCTCTTAGTTTTCTTTCAGTCCACCTGCAAATGCCTTCAAATACCTGTTAAGCATAGCAGCTAAAGCTGATCTCCAGAGTTACTGTCCTATTAACTAGTTTGTTTGGGCTAAGCTGGCTCAAATTAACTATTTTCTACACTGTAATCATTCAGATACAAACCTGCCTGTAAATGGCTCACCCTGAGTCAGTTTTGTTCCTGGTGTGGAACAAACTAGTTAAAAGAACAGTGAATCTGGGGATCACCTTTAAGTCCACCTAATGCAGCTTCCTGTGATGGGTTGGTACTGCTCCTGAATTCAGAGTTGCCACCAACATGTAGGCTGCACCTGCTTGCAATACGCTGCGATGAAAAATTGTTACCGGGGACCCGGCTATCAGCATTGTCACTGATGATTCAGAAGCATATAACTAATATGAGCATGGCAACATTATGATTTTTCTCCCACCGTTGCATTTGTCTAAAAGCATCTTGGATCTAAATGCACTCAGTATCTTCATTCCATTGTAGGATACCTAGAGGACCTTTTGTTTGATATTGTCTGGCAGATTCTGTCTTCAGCAGAATTTCAGGTTCCAGCCTTGTCTGCCATTCATATTCCAGATGTATACAATTGGCAGGCAGACTTCCTCAGCCGACAGTGCCTGCAATCAGAAGGGTCCTGTCACTCAAAGATGTTTCAAGAACCTCTCTTGCACGTGGGGGGCATCAGATGTGGATGCCCTAGTGGCTCTGTGGGATCTGTGCAACCTAATTTACACCTTTGCTCTTCTGGAATTTCTCCCTCATCTGCTATGCAGGATTGAGATGGAGGGAATTCCAGTAATATTTAATAACATCTCATTAAAATCCTTGAAGACACCCCACAGGCTCTTCCAGAGTGTTTGGATCTTCTATCCAAGGGACCAGTTTACCCCCTTGGTTCATGCTCACTGGCTTTGACAGCATTGCTGTTGAAGCCCTTGTCCTAAAGGTTAGGAGCCTTTAAGATCTATGCTCTTAAAAGCTAGTAAGCCAAACATATGCAAAGTCAACTATTCATATGGAAAGCATACTTATCCCAGGAAATGGTCTATGGGAAGGATCCTGATTCTTCTGCAGTGTGGTTTAGATTGACATTTGGATCTGAGTACCATCAAGGGGCAAATCTTGGTAGCTTGTTCCAAAGACTCTCAGTCTTTGGTAAAGGCCTTTGTTTAAATGTGTTACTTAACACAGCTATCTTCCCCCCATAGATAGGTAGGGAACACAAAGAGCCACATGTGTATATACACAGGGATTTAAAAATAATGTTTATTTTATAATGTATTTTTTTCAATTTTCATCTAGGTCACATAACCCCCTTTACTATTATCCTCATAGCACAGCCTAGAAGGAGGCAGGTCTACACAGTCACATGTCTTGTGACATCGCTTTAGGTAATCCACACTCCTGGCCATTGAGAATGGAGTAAGCTGTCAGTCAAGCATGTGCTCTGCCCCCTAGGTGGATCAGATGCTTGCCTAACAGCAAACTCTGCTTTTAATAATATTGAACGACAAGGATTGTAATTAGGATTGCAGTAAGATCAAAAGATCAGTTGTACAGGACATATATAAAAAGGTCTGTGAGTACTCATAGAATGCACGATCCTTTAACTGTTACACGCCTTCCCCTTCTATACAATTCAAAGTGTAATTTGGTGTTTCTTATCCAATTTCTGTCTAGAGCAATTTTGACATTTTTCACATCCAGTACATGTTAAAATCAGCATTTTTTTGCTAGACAATTACTTAGAACCCCCAAACATTATATATTTTCTGAAAGTAGAGGACATTTTCAGGAAAAAATATACTTTAAATTAATTTTAGTGCACATAAATACAATCGGGAGGGCTGGCAGCTTTTGGCCTGGGGGCAAGTCCAGTCAAGTGGCCCATTGAGCCACCGAATCAGCTCACCACCCATGCCCACCTGGTTTTATAATGGATATTGATGCTATGAAGCAAGACAAATATGATACAATGTGGTAACATGATTTAATGTTAATAGCAACAAAGGAGGTTTAACAAAAATAATGTATCAATGCAGCCTCATCAATGCCGTCTCATCAGTGCCCATCAATGCAGCTTGATCAGTGCCCATCAATGCAGCCTGTTCAGTGCCCATCAGTGCCCATCAACACAGCCTCATCAGTTACCATCGACGCAGCCTCATCAGTGCCCATCAACACAGCCTCATCAGTGCAGCCTCATCAGTGCCCATCAATGCAGCCTCACCTGTGCTTATCAATGCAGCCTCAACAGTACACATCAGCTAAGCCTCATCAGTGCCCATCAATGCAGCCTGATCAGTGCCCATCCAATGCAGAGAGAGGAGAGCCGCCGGATTACAAAGAGCGGGGATCTCCCGCTTACCTGTCGTGGTCGCTGTCATGCAAAGTCCCTCCTTCTGGACCAGCTCCTATAATAGACATCTTCCATGGTAGGGCCGGCTCTGGGTGCCCCCCTCTGCTTGCAGTTAATTAGCGGTCATGCCCCTGGCCTCTACTTCCTCCACAAGAAGAAACAAAGTCAGCAGGCATTGGCCACAGGCCATTTTGAATGTAAGTTGGGATGGCCTGGGGGGCAATTGCCACCCTGCCCCCTGGCGCAGCCCTCCCCTGAATACAATATAATACCCAGTTTTCAGTAAAATATAAAAGATGTGCTGTGTAAATAAATTTCAAACATGTCAAGATTTAAAAGTGTGCCTGCCCATGAAGTGGTGACAAACTACCATACCTAAAATTATCCAAAGGTGAACCAACCAAAATGCAATGCGGCATTGAAAAATGCATTGCAAGCCTTGATTGGCTGAAGCAGTGAAAGCTTCAGCCAATCAGGGCACAGAGCACTGTCAAAGTCATGATTGGACACTGTCATCGTGCCTTTATCCAATCATGGCTCAGCACCGCCCCACAGTATAAAAGTATTCTTTAAATGGCAGCCATTTTAGGTGTGATTTCGTCTGGAGAGGGATAGAACAGGGCTCTGTTCAGTGTTCTTAGCTAGTGTGCTATACTGTTCTATTTTGCTTCAATTGTCAGTGTAGAATATTAGTTTAGTGTCAGTCTAGAGATAGTGTGAATGTAGCAAGGAGGACCATTCAGCTTTGCATAGTGTGCAGCTAGGACAGCTCAGATAGTTTCACTGTAGTGTAGTGAGACCATTTAATTTATACGTACATTAGTGTATATGTAGAGTAGGGACAGCTCAGATAGATTCAGTGTATTGAGACCATGTCAGTAATCTTTACATAAGTGTATAGCTAGAGTAGGGACAGCTCTGATAGTGTTAGTGTAGTGAGATTTTGTCAGTAATCTTTACATAAGTGTATAGCTAGAGTAGGGACAGTTCAGATAGCGTCAGTGTAGTGACGGTTGAACACCGTCTATTTGATTGCGTTACTGCAAGTTCAACGCCATTTACTTCTGTGTGTGTTACTGCCAGTTGAACGCCATTTACTTCTTTTTTTTTATTTCAAACATGTTTTATTGAGGCAAAAAATAACAGGTTACATACAGTACCAAGTGTTTGAGTAGTAATGAATTCCAGAGCATTAAGTACAGCGACAAAGTACAGTGGTAATGTTACACATAGTACTGTAAAAGGTGACACTTCCATTCAATTTAAACAGAGATCATTGAAGTAAATATTGGCTCTAATGCCACTAGGACACATCAACAGTGAAATAGAAGTACGCTCCAAGTTAATCTAAGTAGATTGGGATTACCCTGCTGGGTTCCCCATATTGAGTAGGGTTAAATGACTTTAGAAGATGTTGGGGGTTTGACTGCTTTTTGAGTGAGCTCTTTTACTGCTCGTCGTATGCTATTCCTTGCATAATAAAACAGGGGGCAGT
>BLSH010552316.1:2677515-2696461 GCA_018402905.1 Glandirana rugosa | reverse complement strand
CCCCAATACTGGGGTGGATATTACTCTGTCTGGTCGAGTTGAATAACAATTAGGCATGGCTTGCCGACAGTCCGGCGACTGTAGTGAATGGGGATAACCTGGGATTGCGATCTGTGTGGTGGGTATGGATTCACCGTCCGAGGAGAATCTGGATATGGCTGCCATATGGGTGGTTGGGGGGGAAGAAAAAAAATCCACTATGTCGTCCTGACGGGAGTGGATGCCATCAATTAATGGCGAGGGGATAACAAAAAGAGAAGAGGGTAAGTAGGGAGGATATGAAGGAAGAGGAACACAAGGAAATGAGAAATGTGGAATCGAGAGGCTATGTAGTGGTAGGGGGAATGTCCAGCAGGTGGGCTGTATAGGGGAGCGGTAATTAACTACCGTAGGTGAGGGCAGTCCTGCTGTATCACCTAAAAAAAAGAAGGGGGGGTTGGTGGGTATACCGTCGGTATAGGTCTAAGAGGAGCCTGCCACTTAGGTATGGGTGGTGTGTCTAGCGTTAGGGTCCAATAGGGGTAAGTGATGTCAGCGGCCTGACAGCCGTTCGGTACGGATTAACAATAAGTTGAGCTGGTCTGTCTCATTATAGGTGGGGTCATAACCCCAAGAAGTCCCCTCCCATCACAGGACCGGGAGATGGAAAAGCTTGTCTGGGATTCCGGTTCCCATGGGTGTTATATTCGGTCATGGTGTCTTAAATAGCCTTCCAGCCCGGTGTCGTCCCCCCCCCCCCTCCCAGTCGGGCCCAACTGCGGCCTAATCCGGCCAAGATGGCAGGGGGTTTCCAAGCCAGGCACCCAGAGGACACTTTATGTAAGTTCACGCCTCATCCTATTTAGGGTGAGGCGTGTAAACAGGTTCACATAGGAGTAACATGCATGAACAATGTAGAAAAACAACTAGTAACTGGATCAACCGAGTGTTAACTCTTAGGAACTATAAGTTTTCGTTTGTCCCGGAAGTGCAAAGATTTCCCCCTCCGCCCCCCCTCCGGCTCCCCCACCATGGGGAGATCCGGGAGGAACCCGGAAGAGGGAGTCAACGAATCAAAGGGGAGACTTGAGTGATATCAATTGTCCTCTCCCAGGCTGATCCATCGGACCCACTGCCTGTCTCTGAGTCCAACAATGGCTGCGGTCGCCCCCGCCAGTCCAATAGGGCCAGAGTGGGCAAGCGCCTAAGTGTAGATGACAGTCAGTCATGGCCCCCGGGGGACCAGATCAAAGCAGCCTCCCCGCACATGGAGGGGCGGAGGCAGGCTCCCACCGGGACCCGGGAAAACGGATCCCCGCGAGAGCCCCCCCCCCCCCAAACACGGGGAGGCCGTGCAACCTATAACTGGAAAAAAAAAACAATTACATCAACCTTTCAGGGGAGCTGATATTACATCATATCGAGCTTCCATTAACTGCAAAAGACTGGCCTGGTTAGGGTCAGAGTCCACGTGTATAACAAATGACACAAAGAGCATAACGCAACTTGTAGGAAAAAAAAAAGTAATTAAGGGCTTACAGACCAGGTGTAACTACGTTCTGCAACCAGGGGTCTACCTCACCCACGCAGTTCAGTCAAATTGGTTCAGGCAGCATTGAAGATAGGTTGTCTTCATTCTGCGTTACCTCATGCTGCATATGGATATCACCTTTCTGAGTCAGAGTTCAAGGGCTGCCATCACGCTAGGGCTCTCGCCAGCCTCAGTATGTACAGCGAGGGCAACATCCTTATGAGAAGCAGGTCCTATGCCAGACAAGGAGGTGTAGGTTCGTCCCGGTTCTGCCTGGTGGAGGCTGCTGGTGAGGATTCCCGGTTGCGAGACGCTGAAGGTGCCCCTCCAGGTAAATGGCTGGATTCTTGGTCGTGGATCTCAACATTGGCCCGCTTTATATGCAAGGTCTACTCTCCAGGAAAATCTGTGCTCCCCATCCTGGTAATACGAAGCTTGTCAGTGTTCTGTCTTTCGTCTTGCTGAGGACGGCTTTGATCTCGCTGGTCTTTCAGCGCTCATGTCATCTGGCTGTTCCATAGGGGACCCAGAGGAGGATCGTCTTCTCCGTTGCCTGTTCCTGCGGGAGCGGGGAGTGTTGTCCTGCCTGGTAGGAATCCATGGTTCAGGTTGCATAAATGCACTAAGCCAATCTGGTACAGGGATCAACGGCAAGCCCAGTGTATCGCAGAAAGCTGGGAGGTCCGCCGGGGTACGGAGCGAAGCTGTTCTGTTACCTAGCGTGGCCGCCAGGCAGAAGGGAAATTTCCAGCGGTACATTATCCGCCTCTCTCTTAGGGCTGTAAGCAGGGGGCGCAGTTCTTTCCTTTGTTGTAGAGTAATGGCGGACAAGTCCTGGTATATCTGAATTGATCTGATCATCATGATGTAGTTGGCCTTGAGTGCGGGCTTGTCGCAGGACTTCTTCCTTCTGTGTAAAACTGACAAAACAACAAATTATGTCCCTAGGGGGGTCTGTGTCTTGTCCTCTGGGTCTTAATGCACGGTGACATCTTTCAAAGTCTATAGGGGCGTCGTGCGGTCTGCCTAGGAGGGTATTACATATAGCCCAGATTGTTTGTTGCACCTGGGGACCCTCTACTGATTCCGGGACCCCCCTAAATCTGAGATTTCGCCTGCGTCCCCGGTTATCAATGTCTTCTATTTGACGGTGCATGTCTAGAAGGTGTTGGGCCTGGGTACTGACCGTCTGTTGAACCTGTTGGATTGCCGCCCCATGTGTCGCAGTGGTGTCCTCTACGTACTCCAGGCGGGCCGCAACCGATCGGATGTCCGATTTCAGTTCCGCTATTGCCGCTGTGAGCATGATATCAGCGGCAACTGTGTGGAGATCCGCCAGGCTGAGGTATGCCGTAGGCTGAGGGTGATGTGCATTTATCTGCTGGCTAAGCTCCGGCTCGAGGGCGCCGCACGTCACCCCTCCCGCCGAGGCCTGTGTTGAGGCCTGCGTGTCCTGCTGGCTGTTCCGGAACAGCGCGGGGATGGTGTGGCTGAGCTGCGTTCCGGTCTCCGGGTGTCCCCGGGTGGATGAGGAACTCCTGGCCGTCATTTTCCAATTGTTTGGGAGAACAGCTCTGCTTAAAATGCTGCTATCAGGCCGCCGACATGCAGAGCACTCGGATCACGCGTCCATCTTGGTCCTGCGCTAGGCCACCGCCATTTACTTCTTTGTGCGTTACTGCCAGTTTTACGCCATATAGTTCTAAGTGCATTATTGCTAGTTTAACGCCATATAGTTCTAAATGCGTTTCAGCAAGTTTAACGCCATTTACTTCTGTGTGCGTTACTGCCAGTTTAACGCCATTTATTTCTGTGTGCGCTGCTACCAGTTTAACGCCATTTACTTCTGTGTGGGTTACTGGCAGTTTAACGCCATATAGTTTTGTGCATCACTGTACGTTTGGCTCATTATATTGCAGTATATTATAGTGTATCCGTGGAGTGTGTCTGTGTAGTGTGAGTACTCAAATTAAAGTGCACCAAACAGGAGAAAGCAGTCATTTGACCACAACGTCAGCCACTTGCTCCTTGATGATGCCCAGCCATTACTGGATTCAGATGTTGGTTCTGAGGTTGAGGATGACAGGAACATCAGCCTAGAGGGTGAGGAGAACACTGATAGACAAATTGGCATTCATGTTCCCCCAGCCGCAGCCTATTGCTAAGTTGTCTCCAGTGGTAGTGATGATGGAGGAGATGATGATTATGATGAGGTCACTGATGCGACTTGGGTGCCAGATAGAGCAGAGGAGGAAACTGAAGGTGAGGCGGCACAACCCCAAGGAGGCCGACATCAAGAAAGAGTAGATAGAAGACACCCTATTCCATTAAATTCTGCAGCTGTTCTCTCCTGGCCCACTCCCCAAAGCTCAGCTTGCTGGGCCTTTTTCAGCACATCTGCAGCAGAGTAACAAGAGAGGAGGGGGGAGGGAAGGGAACTCTGGTTTTGGTTTGTAGTGTCTTTGACCGTTCAGAATGTCTAGTAATTTAGGTTAGGAGATATAAGTATTAAGTGATGTGGATCACCTTGGCCTATTTTTCGTTATGTATGTCATGAGTTTGTGGTGAGTGTCAATGTGGGTGGACGGCATGACATCTAGTGGTTGACTGAATAATTGCAGCCTAGATCAAGCTATATAAGTCTGTAATACTCCGGCCCCTCCCCAGCTCAGAGGAAGTCTATGATTGGACAGACGAAACGCATCAACGGGACGTCGCCCCATGGCCCCAGTGACGCGCCCAGACCTGCCCCCTGCCTGTGGATGCTATGGCGATTGGCCCTGTGTGTTCGCCGGGGCTCTGCCGGCATGGATGCTTTGGGAGGTGTTGAACCACACGCTGCGGCCCCTTGAGGAAACAGTTTGAATCGACTTCTGTGGAGAGATGTCGTTGAGCTCAACTGGCTTTACTGCCACGGTTGTTGAGTGTAGCTGGACATTACAGTATAGTGAGATATGGCCGCTATGTCCAGCCTAAGTGCCAGTCAGCTGATTTGATGAATAAATGCTGCATAATACCCATGATGATGTGATACACAGACTGCATAATCACTTTACCTGCATGCACACATGCTTACATGAATAGACACTTCAACAGTGATTGACTGACATGTTATACTGTGCTGAACTGGACCGCCTCTGTCATCACGGTTCTCTTATGGGGACATTTGATCGGTTTGGATCCCATTGATCCCTTGCATGCTTCTTCTAATCCTGGCCAATAGCGTGTTGCCTTCAGTGTTATAGTTCCATGGTTCTCTCCCCTATCCCCACTGCATCCGGAGCATCCAATCCTTTACTGTGCCATCAAGCCCAAGTTACATAGCCATCCCAGAGACACTATATTGACCTGTTTGCATGGGCATTTATATCTGGAGCTATTCAAATACCATTTGTGCATGGTTTATTTATGTTTATTGGCTTGTGTGTAAGGTGCTGCATGAGGTGGATGATGAATGGGCGCTGGACGCATCTAGGTCTTGTTATTAACAACGTTGTCAGATTTTAATTTCTTTGCACCAGTGGTTGTAACATTTTTGAAATTGGATTTTAATATTTCAATAAAGGTTACATTTTAATGACCTTTGGTTCAGTGTATTAAGTGCCTTGGTGATCTTTAAATCACATTTTGTGTACAGTTTTGTTTTGCACTTGTGAACCACACCCTAACATGGGTGCGGTCACAGGAGTGGGAGAATAAGGCTTTTTTATAGCCATCCCCACACCTGTTTGAGTCTGCACAGGTGTATTTTTATGCAATTTTCTAGTACAAGAGCAACTAAAAGCCACACAAAAGGGGCATAAGAGTACCTCTATAGGGTTATGGTGGGAAGGTGCCTCCGACACCCAAAGACTAATTTTGCTGCACCTGTTTGACATATCATTGCAATTTTTTTTACAGAAAGGCCAATTCTTACCTTCACGAAGAGCACCTCTATAGGTCTCTAATCTTGTTTCCAGTGCACTACATTGTCACCTCATCATACACACTGGCTCCCCAGCTGTTGCTGAGCAAAATAAAGGCAGCTTGCAGGAAAAATGAAAAATTTTCGGGATTTATAACTGCAATTATTGCTGCAGCAGATTCTAGACATGGTACAGATCTTCCACTTTACAGGTAGACTAAGGGGATCCCCCAGGGACTATATTGGAAGGACTTTTTCATTTTTATGCTTTCACTTTAAAAATCACTGCTCATTTGAAAATGACGTTTTTAAAAAACTTTTCTTTCATTGATACATGTCCCCCAGGGCAGGACCCGGACCCCTATAAACATTGTATGCATAATTACTTACATATAAGCCTTCAAAATGGGCACTTTTGATTTCCGAAGTTCGGGTCCCATTGACGTTAATGGGGTTCATTATTCGAGTCTGAAATTTCACTGTGTTCGAAAGTTCTGGTGCGAACCGAACAGGGGTCTGTTCGGCCCATCCCTAGTTCTTAACAAATTAAGGATGTTACCTTCTATAAGGATTTGATCTATACACACTTTGAAACCGTATTGAAGACAACCTTTGCTCTTGCTGGCCCTTACAACGGGCTATTGCGGCTATGTCCATTTGTTAGTCTGTTGTTAATTGGACTGGATAAATTAATAGAGAACACAATTTGGTCTTTGAAGAGCCTGCTCTGCTGGAGCAATTGCAACTCATGCCTTTAGTGCTGCTTATTTGTATTGATGCGTTAGAGAATGTAATATGTCAGGTCTGTAGGATACCACTGCTCTCTGTGCATGCGCACAGAATTATGTGTCTAAAGGCGGAGTCTGCTTGCAAAAGGCGAATCCCTTGATAAAACCCCTCAACATCAAGCATAATTTTTGCAGGTTTACAAGGCTGCCATCTGGTCTTTTACCAAATGTCAGGACATTGTTTTAGGTCAGTGGGACCTGCCACTTCCAGACTACTTTGTACTGCAGTCATTGATTGACAAAAGTTTTCAGCATGTCCTTTTGACAGACATAGATGAAACAATCGACTTCTCTTGAGCAGGGATGGCCCCATACTTATCAAAATTTTGTTCCGTGTATGGTCAGCTTTAACAAACAGAGTAAGGTGAGGAGAGCAGATAACTGGCATTTCCCTGTCTACATGTGATCAGCTATGATTGGACACAGCTGATAAAATGGGTAAAGAGCCACACTGTGTCCCAGTGACACAGCACAACCACAATCTCCGCCAGAGTGGTGAGACTGGAACAACGTCCATATGACGTCGTCCCAGAACAACAAAGCACCCCGCCCTCTGTCATTTGTCTATACGGCGGCCAGGAGGTAGTTAAAGTCTCCTCAACCACGACCTTGGATACTAATGTCCAGAAAATAATTCAGTTCTTTCAAATCTTTGGCTGGATAATCAACTTTCCAAAAGTCTTCTTCACAATTATCATACCACCTTGAGTCCCTGGGTCTAATCATGGACTAAGTCCAAGCAAAAATTTTCCTTACACAAAGGAAGGTTGCTTCTCTAAGGTCCAACTCAAGGACCCTCAGGTCAACGCCAATTCCATCAGTTCACTTCTGCATGAGGGTTCGGGACTTGATGGGACTAGACTCCTCAGAGGCACTTCCCCTTGCCCGGTTCCACTCCAGACCCTTTTAATCCAACATATTCACGACATGGAACAAGCAAATTCAATCACTGAATCGCCCACTACTTCTATTCAGCCAGGTAAATCTCTCTCTGATATGGTGAACCTCCAGTACTGCCCTACTCTTTAAAGTTATCTACTCAGGGTACAGCTACAGCTCAGGCTGATACACTCCTGGGCAGAATCTTACATTCCAGAACTCTCAGACATCCACATCCCTGAAAATTGGGCAGGCTGACTCTTCAATTTCCCAACGTCTAGACCCAGGAGATTGAACTTTGCACCAAGAGATCTTTAAAAATCTCTGTCAAGGGTAGAGAAAAACAGATGTGGACATTGTGGGTTCCAGGTTCAACAACAAGCTGAACAAATTTATACCCAAGACTAGGGATCCTCTAGCATTCGTTGTGGATGCTCTGGTGATTCCCTGGACATAATTCAAGCTGGTTTATACCTTCCCCCAATTAATATTCTGATTCTGTTACTCCCACCTTAATCAAAGCAAGAAAATTCAGCTCCCATATTTACCATCAAACATGGAAGACTTATTTTGCCTGGTGTGAGAACAGGCAACCAAGTCCCAAGGAATATGTGCTGATCTCAGGAGTTCATCCAGTCCTTGTTTGACAGTTCTGCAATCTTCATTTGCATTAATACAAATCCATTCGCAATTTGCTTCTCCTAGAATCATATGTTCATACCAAAGCTGCATGGATATAATTTTTTATCAATAATAACACTATCAGAGCAAATTCCACCAGAGGTAGTTGGTGTCTTTTGGGCATTTTAAGCCTCAAGCATCTGCTTCCCAGATTTGCAAGGCTGCCACCTTGTCATCTGTTCACATATTTTCGAAGTTCTACACCATTTGGATGTTCAGGCCTCAGCTGATATGAGATTTGGCCACAACATACTGCAAACTCAACAGCAATTGTCATTCTATGTGGAGAGTTTAGTACTGGTTCTAATATAACCATTGTAAGGGATCAGCTCTAGTGGGGGCCGCTTTTCCTGGGATAAAAGCAGTTTCGCACAACAGGCTTCATAAAATTGTGGCTTGCAGCCAGGTTTATTTAAAAGGTTGCACATAAACAGAAATGAAAACAGAAAAACAAAAACCTTGCCGCCTGGTGATAAACTTAACAGTATAGTTTTCCTCACTATACAGTGTGGGGCTGGTCCCCAACACCCAAAAAACTTAAGCAAATGTAAACCTTTTCTTTAAAGTCCAAACACCGAAATTGAGCTCATTCAGATTGTTCCTTCAGAGTCCCAGGCCAGAGCACAACTGAGAGCTCTTCCTGGTAATTTAAGCAACCTGCTGGTAGACTCCAGTGGACCAAAACTCTGGATGGGAACCAGCCCAGCCACGGAGGCTGGTAATACCTGAGCACCTAGTCCAATCTATATGAACGCATGCGAGGTGACAGGTAGCGTCCGTCCACTAGTTCACCTTGCATACTGTCACACCATGAAGAATAAGGAGTTGTATTGCCCCTGAAACACATTGACTGTGTGTGTATGTATGTATGTATATGTATATATATATATATATATATATATATATATATATTTATTTATTTTCAACAATTAAAATTATCTTGGACTTTACCTGATTTTTGGTTTGCTGCTCCTTTCTGTATTTCTAAGGTACTTCAAGCTGTCATCTTAGTATACAAGTCCTGTATCCTGTACTGTGCGATTTAAGATGATATCAATTTTGAGTTCCCTTTAAGTTCCTTATCTTGGAGTACAGGACACAGGCCCCTGCCCTCTGTGTCTTGATCACTCCTTATTGCGTACTAAAAAACTGGAGTCTCATGGAGTGGGCAGGATGGGACAGCATTTTTTGCCAGTATCCGATCATCTGAAGGTAACTGCATATAACCCATGGTCTAAGAATACTAGTCCTGTTTACTCTACTGTACTTCAAGATACTTGTCCTGAACTGTACCCCAAGATAAGGAATTTACAGATTACAGTATTAGAACTCCTTTAAGGTTTTTATTGCTGTCTGTGCCTCTAAAGGAGAGTTTCCCCCCCCTCTATTTGTCCTAGAGTGCTACTGACCATTTTCACTGGAATATAAAGTGATAAAGTGATGCCAAAATTTTACTTCTCCACCAGAACAGGAAGAGAGGGTAAATCTTTTAGTGGAGGATACTTGTTGCAGAAAAAAAAAAAACATTGAACAAGAGATTTCCATTGGTTTGCCTTTTTCCTCTCACTTCCTGCTGTAGCTACAAGAAGGGAAGCTAAAGCTGAAGTTTTATTTTTTTTTTCCTCTGGTTCCTCCTTTTTCCCCTTATCAGCATACTAATCAAATTAATAAAACGTTTCTGTTTTCATAACATACCTTATTTAGTGGTACATCATTAGGTTAGCTGGTAGGAAGGGCTGGCAGGGTGCTGTAAATAGCTTCCTGAAAACAGAAAGCTGCAGTAACACCCACGTTGTGATGCTGATTCTCTTTGCTTGAAAGAACAGTGACAGAAGAGAGGAGGCGCTTCTAAGTGCAATATGCCAGTACACTTTATTAGAAAAAAGGTTAAAAACTCTCACAAGATAACTGTGTAAAGAACACATCCAGCATCCAATACAAGGGGGAACCAAACACTCATCCCATCCGACCGGGTGGTCCTTGGGGAACGATGGTCATCCAAAACAATCGTTTGTCCTGCACGCTGTATGAGAGAAGAAGCTGGCTCGGGTGGATGTCCACCCCCGACTGCCTGACGAAGTGGCGCAGCCTCCCACATCATTGGAGCCCGCCAGCCAAGGAAACGCGTCGCACCAATGTGAAGCCATCCCGCCTGTGCCGAGTGTTTGTGCTCCCAGCCTCCTTCTGACCTACACGCCGCGAACCGGCTTCTTCCATCATACAGCGTGCAGGACGAACGATCGTTTTGGATGACCATCGTTCCCGAAGGACCACACGGTCGGATGGGATGAGCGTTTGGTTCCCCTTTGTATTGGATGCTGGATGTGTTCTTTACACAGTTATCTTGTGAGTGTTTTTAACCTTTTTTAACCTTTCTTGTACTGGCATATTGCACTTAGAAGCGCCTCCTCTCTTCTGTTTCTTCCAGGTTCTGTGAGTTGGGGTATGCTCACCGTGGGTGGCAGCTTCTGGTGTCTTACGTTTCAGTTTGCTTCTCCTTTCCTGACCTTTTCCATTTTTTGCCCTATTTTCACCAGTCTGATATGGACTACTATATATGAAGATTACTGCTTATGGACTTTGCCTATGGGCTTTGCCTATGGACTTTGCATATGGACTTTTAAAATTTTAAATTAATATTTATGGGCTTACACACATCCTCTTTATCAGACCACCTCTAGGATTGTATATTCTGGGTGTTGCGCCTCTTACTTGTTTGAAAGAACAGTGACAGTCAGGCTGGGGAGGAAAGAACTACAGTAGATGATGCCAGGAAATAGGTGGGCATTATTTAACTTGCTGCTGCTGATAGAAGCTCACAGCGTACAGTGAAAGCAAAGTAATCAGTTTCAGAAGAGGAGTCTGTACAACATTGAAGGGAAAGCTGGAGTTCAGCTTTAAGGGAAATCTCCCCAATAAAAAATAGATGACAAAAGAAATAAAGAAGTTTGAACTATTTGGCGTTAGATATACTTAAACATAAAGTGTTCATCGCCCTTTTAATTATGATATATTTCATAGTTTACTCTCATCCTTTTTGTGTGCCAATCAATACCATTACCCTTTCTTAAAAGGGAAAATAGCAGCTGAGGTCCTGTTTCCTTTGTCATCCTTCCTTCCCATGCCTGTGATTCGACAACGAAGAAGCAGCATGAAAAGTGCATTGATGAGGATTATTCACAAGATCCCTGTGTTCTACCCTTGCGTGAGATTGTAAAGTGTTTGTCTGACCAACACTGCAGGGCAATAGAACCCCAAATATTAGTGTTGCCCCTCACTCTCCCTGTCTAAGCGATGTGATGTACTAAATTACATGGGTGATAGACAGTCAGATTTACTTCCATATGCTAGTTGTATAGTATGTAAAAGTACATTTAAACTTGTAATAAGTAAATACCTGGAATAACTTGGGCTTATCAACTTTTTGCATAGCATTTTACTTTAATTTTGGATTATTTTTTATTTTAGTTAACTGTTAAACCTTAACAGAGCACACACAGAGATTTAAGGCAAGAAAAAAAATGTTCTGTCTGTAATATTTTACTGAAAATGAGACATGAACAATCACCCTGCACTGCTGCCTATTGAAGTTTAACTTTAAAATGGTTTATATGCGGATGGCAATATATATATTTATGTAAAAAGATATAATATTTTCAAGTGGTTTTATAACATAAGATTTGCCGAAAGGCTTACAGACTCTGCAATAATTCAAAGGCACTTCAAGGCCAAAGGAAATTTGTTTTTTAGGCATTATTTCACCGTCTTTGTGTAACCCAGCTTTTCCTCATATCCAGGGCTGCAGTAAAACTGGAATTCTCAGATATTGCTGCCGGTACAATCACAGACGTGTTTTTTTTTATATTTTTGACATACTATGAAGTTCCCACACACCGGTCATTTACATTCATACCACATATACCCTTATAGATGCTAAAAGTGCTCTTGAGTTAAAAATATATATATTTAAGTTTATGATGGTGTTAAAATGATTGGAATGGTGAGAAATGAATGACAATTGTGAATAGATTAATGCATTTGTAGTTCAGTACCTTTTAATCTGTGGCAGCTAGCAAGATGAAGATACAGATATTTTAACTGGTAAAGCAGAACTAAAGTTACCTGCACTTGCCTTCCCTCCAGTGATGTGATAGTTCCCTCATTGAACCTGATATCTTTGTCTTCTTGCAGGCTCATTTTCTTTAGCTTATTGGTTAGTCCAATATGAAGTAACTCCTGCACACATGCAAGGTTGTTAAGTCATCTTGGCCTGCCATGATTGTACTGTGAGCTGCACAAGTGTGTATCAATGTACAGTCTTTGGAGACTTGCAAGAAAGTAAGAAGCTTTTATTGCAAAAGTGACATACAAAGTCTCCTCTGCAATAAATATGCTTTCCTGGTAGCATTGAAGAGTTATGATTTTGCCACCAATTACAAGGTATTTGTATGTTCTAACCTTCATGTTGTGTGTTACCACAGGTCCATCCAGCTTCCTTCCACACATCAAAAACATCAAGGCCTTTTGATCAGATTTGCTCTACCCTGTGTGTGCGTGCGTGCGCGTGCTTGTATGACATTGGTCAGTTTTAAATTGCTTAGGGGGTATGGACTGATGTGAATGATTCCGTGTACTCTATAGTGCACTCCATTATATACGTAACATAGTTAAAGTGGATGTAAACCCGGAAAAAAAAATTGAATTAATAATTCTGCCTGGTAGAGTATAGCATGTCATATCATCTGTGCCCAGTCTTGCCACAAAGAGTTAATCCAACTGTGAGTAATGAGCTTATCCTTTTTCAGGAAGAGAAAGTCTGACTATCAGGGAAATACACAGTCGATCCGCCCCTTGCTCTGTGAGTGACAAGCAATTTGCTTATCTCCTTCACACAGCAGAGAAAGTTTTACACTCCCCCCTCCCTCCATCCTCAATGTCTCAGTATAGAGGTGGGTGGGGAGGCTTGTGACATCACAACTCCACCCACCAAACTCCAGCAAACACAGACACCCACAGATTTCAGAGTTTTACAGAGCTGCTAGTGCTTACAGGAAGGACATTTGAAAGGTAGGGATAGATGCAGGAGGCTTGCATGTATATATACATTAATACTGTGTCATTAGTTTATACTGGGTGGGTGGTGGGTTTACATCCACTTTAATATAGTTAGTACCTGGTTTCAACAAAAAACTACCGACAAAGAGTTACTTGTACAGTTAAATAGTAGACTTTAAAGGCACAACAAGAGACATACAAACTTATATAAAAAAATATATTTTATTACAAATATATTTATTAAAAGACTTTGAAATAGTCAGAGGAATACATCCTCTACACGCTATTTCACCTCAAATGACACAGGACATAAATGACCATAAGCAAAAGATGATATGACAGTAATCTGTATAATCCAAATCTTGTCCAGTTTCCAACGATCAACATGTTTCACTTGAATATTAGCTTCTTCAGGACCAAATACTTTTGGGACGCCCCAAAATATTGGATGGGTATAATCTAATATATCTGGGAGATAATTTTGTAAGTAATTTATTATAAACAATAGGAATGGGCTCCACTGTATACACTTTTGGGGTGTCTTTGATATATACAGATTGTTTGATATATGCTCCTGTTTGCCTATTTTGTATATCATAGCTCTTTTTTCTGCCTGCCCTACATTTCTATTCCCCCCCTGTGGTTGGTTACACCTGGGTCCCCTATGCCCACCCCTCAGACTGGTTCTTGCGCATTCCAGGGATTGCCACCATACTTACATATTTACATAGTAAGTCAGGTTGAAAAAAAAACACAAGTCCATCCAGTTCAATCAAAAAAAAAAATCATACAATCCCATATACACAATCCTTCACCCACTGTTGATCCAGAGGAAGGTCAAAAACCCCAGCAAAGCATGATTCAAATTGCCACATCAGGGGAAAAAATCCCTTCCTGATCCCCCGAGAGGCATTTGGATTTTCCCTGGATCAACTTTACCTATAAATGTTAGTACCCAGTTATATTATGTACATTAAGGAAAGAATACAGGCCTTTTTTAAAGCAATCTACTGAGCTGGCCAAAACCACCTCTGGAGGGATCTATTCCACATTTTCACAGCTCTTACTGTGAAGAAACCTTTCCATATTTGGAGGTGAAATATTTTTTCCTCTAGTCGTAAAGCGTGCCCCCTTGTCCTCTGCGATGCCCTTAAAGTGAGTAACTCAACACCAAGTTCACTATATGGACCACTTTTGTATTTGTGCATGTTGATGATATCCTTCTTTAATCTCCTCTTCTCAAGGGAGAATGAGTTCAGTTCCTGCACTTTCTCCAGTTCCCCGATATTCTTTTTGTGATCTGGTGCCCAAAACTGAACTGCATATTCCAGATTAGGTCTTACTAATGATTTGTACAGGGGCAAAATGATATCTCTCTCTCTCTGGAGTCCATACCTCTTTTAATACAAGAAAGGACTTTGCTAGCTTTGGAATCTGCAGCTTGGCATTACATGCTGTTATAAAGCTTATGATCTACCAAAACCCCCAGATCCTTCTCCACTATGGATTCCCACAGTTGCACTCCCCTAGTATTTATGATAAATGCATATTAGCCCCTAAGTGCATAACTTTACATTTATCAACATTAAACCTCATTTGCCACACAGTTGCCCAACTAAACAGTGCATTGAGGTCAGCTTGTAAGTTGGAGACATCCTGCAAGGACGTTATTCCACTGCATAGCTTGGTGTCACCTGCAAAGACTGAAATGGTACTTTTAATCCCAAACCCTATATCATTTATAAAGATATTAAAAAGTAAGGGTCTCAACACTGAACCTTGGGGTGCACCACTGATAACTTTAGACCATTCAAAATAAGAATCGTTAACTACTACTCTCTGAATTCGTTTTTTTAGCCAGTTTTCTATCCATTTACACATTGATCTTTCCAAGCCTGTAAACTTTACCTTACACATTAGCTGTGTGTGGGCAACTGTGTTAAATGCTTACCCCCTCATAAAAATAAATCAGGTTTGTTTGACAACTTCTGTCTTTCACAAATACATGCTGTCTATTGCTTAAAATATATTTTTTCCACCAAGAACTCATCTATGTGGTCTTTTATTAAAATCTCCATAATCTTTCTGACTATAGAAGTTAAACTAACAGGTCTACAGTTACTTGGTAAAGACTTTGGTCCTTTTTTAAATATGGGCACCACATTGGTCCTATGCCAATCCAGTGGTACTATTCCAGTCATTAATGAGTCCCTAAAAATTAGAAACAATGGCTTTAAAATGACAGAGCTCAATTTTTTTAGGATCCGTGGGTTGATGCCATCTGGTCCAGGTTCTTTATCCACCTTTTTTCTGTCTAAATATTTCTGGGCCATATCAATTTTGAGCCATTGTGGATCATTTGGGGCTGTGTCAATACCCTCCCCATTATGGACATGAGCTCCCCCATGCTCCTTTATATACTCAGAGCTGAAGAAAGTATTTAATACATTTGCCTTCTCTTTGTCCCCAGCCATGGGGGGCTGCATGTTCAGACCTGACCTTTTTACTATTAATATATTTAAAGAATGTTTTGGGGTCTGTCCTACTATCTTTTGCAGTCTGTTGTTTGTTTTGAATTTTTGCGTCCATGATTTCCTTTTTACATATTGTTATATTCTTAGTAACATTTACACGATGATAGTGTTCCTTCATCTTTATATTTTTTAAAACTTTTTTTATTTATAGCTTTTTTAACTTTGGCCGTGAGCCACATAGGTTTTATTTTTTTAGCCTTTTATGCTCATTGCCCAGGGGAATATACTTTGCAGTGAGTTTGCATGCATTATTTTTGAAGAACTCCCATTTCTGTCCTGTGTCCATGAATGCCAATATTCCATCCCAGTCTAAGTCTTGGAGAGCAGCCCTCATCCTTGGAAAATTTACCGGTTGACACTAGTGCGATGCGGAGACTCTGTGTACCGCACCTGACTGGCATGGCAGTTCACACTGCCATATGCGAACTGTTGGGAGTGTCAATACAAAGTTAATGACACCCCCATTTCAGCTCGCATATCGCAGTGCAAACTGACAGTTCGGACATGAATCGGATTGCATAGGTGTGAACACCCATGTGATCCAATTCTGGTACGGACACAAAAAAGGTCCTGTGCGAGTTTAGTCCGTGTCTGTATGGCTGTAATCGCATCACACGGACATTGCATGTGATTTGCAGTGCAGTGCGAATCACATGCGATATCGCACAGTGCACCAGTGTGAACCAGCACTTAAAGTTAAGTGTTTTTATCTTTCCCGTATGTGTTTGTTGCTTACAGCTAACAAAAATAAAATCATGTTATGGTCATTGCTACCCAGTTATTCTTTTATATGAATATTGGTAATAAGCGCTGCATGGTTTGAGATTACCAGGTCCAGCAACACGTCATTCCTAGTCAGGGCCTCAAAAAACTGGACCATAAAATTGTCTTGTAATAGGTTTATACATTTTTACCATTTAACTGTCCCAGCAGTGCCATAACTCTAGTGAATTTCCAGTTGGTTAAAATCCCCCATTATTATCACTGTCCCAGTCCTTGCAGCTCTTTCCATCTGTGCAAGGAGCTGAAGCTCCACCTCCTCAATAACACTGGGAGGTATATAACAAACTCCAATGATAACCTTTGTAGTGTGCACACCCATGTACAGTTCTATCCATAATGCTTCAGACTCGTCACACTCTCCATCAAATAGGTCCTCTTTCACACTCACTTTGAGATCACTTCTCACATAGAGACAGACACCACCACCCCTCCATCTTACCCTGTCTTTCCGAAAGAGAGCATAGCCAGGAATATTAATATCCCAGTCATGTGAATAATGAAGCCAAGATTCAGCAATACCAATTAAACCATAGTTCTCCTCGTGCACCATTGTCACATTTTTCACCCTTATGTTGCATATTTTTTATTTTAGTACAAATACTACCATTCCCAATGGTTGTTTGTAACATGTGAATCTTCATATCATCTGCCATAGCCCTCCCCCCATCTTTCCCCATTCCACAAACCAGTAGGGGCTGACCCCTCTCTGACCTGTCTGCCCCATTAGAATTTAATCTAATTCACCCTCCCTCCTCAATCCCAGTTTAACCACTTCCCCACCAGGCCAATTCTGAAATGTCTCTCTTACATGTAATAATCATCATTTTTTTGCTAGAAAATTACTCAGAACCCCCAAACATTATATATATATTTTTAGCAGAGATCTTAGGGAATAAAATGGCGGTCATTGCAACTTTTTATGTCATGCGGTATTTGCGCAGCAATTTTTTAAACGTTTTTTTGAAAAAAAAGTTTAATGAGTTAAAAAAAAAAAAACAGACCAGTAAAGTTAGCCCAATTTTTTTGTATATTGTGAAAGATGATGTTACGCCGAGTAAATAGATACCCCACATGCCACGCTCACTCAGGAAATGGCGCCAAACTTTGGCACTTAAAAATCTCTATAGGCGATGCTTTAAACATTTTTACTGGTTGCATTTTTAGAGTTACAGAGGAGGTCTTGGGCTGGAATTATTGCTCTCGCTCTAATGCACCCAGCGTTTACATATGCGGGCGCAAAAAAGCGCATATTGCAGCGCACGCATGATACATACTCCTACCAGGCTGTTTAAAAGCATCTAAACGTATATAGCAAAAAATGCAAAAATATGGGGGTTTGGTCACACTAAATGGAGTGCTTAAGCCCACTGACTGCTGCAAAGTACCCCGTTTTACCAGTGGGTCCTACACTAACCTACATATGCGGGCGTGACTTACGTGTGCGTTCGCTTCTGTACGCGAGCTCGCGGGGACGGGGCGCTTTAAATTTTTTTTTATTATTATTTATTTTACCTTTGTTTTTTTTTATTTTTACACTTTCTCTTTATATTTTTTTTGATCGCTTTCATTCCTATTACAAGGAATGTAAACATCCCCTGTAATAGGAATATTGCGTCACAGGTCCTCTTTATGGGGAGATATGGGGTCAGTAAGACCCCGCATCTCTCCTCTAGGCTGGAAAGACCGAGATCAGAAAAAATCCAGCGATCTTGGTCTTTTCAGCCGAGTCCCCGGGCATTGTTTACATCACGTGACCCGGACGTGACGTCATACGTCACGCCCGGGCCTCCGAGGCAAATAGAGATGACTGGTGACCATCTAGTCATCAGTCATCTCTACGCTCAGCTTCCGTCGGCGACGGATCTGTTCTACAGGCCGCCGATGGCACGGGCAGCCCGGGAGAAGCACCGGAGGGCAGCGGGAGGGGGGGACGTCCCCTCCTGCTGCCGATAAGAATGATCAAGCGGCTGAACTGCTGCTATGATCATTCTTATGGTGCAGAGAATCGCCGGCGGATAAAAATGATATCTGAATGATGCCTGTAGGTGCCAGCATCATTCAGATATCACCACTTGAAGACAAGGACGTCTATAGACGTCCAGCGGTCGGGAAGTGGTTAAATACCAGGGTGGACTTGATTTAAATCAAGTCGATTTAAATCATTATTTAAATCACTAGTAAAAAGACTTGATTTAAATCAACTCGATTTAAATCATCATTTTTCAAGAACAACTGTCATCTCTGTCCCGCAATCGGCTCCTCCTCTGACCCACTGTTGACTCACCAACAGTCCCATTCACTTTAATAGTACGGCTGGTGATGCAGCAGTGACACAACAAAGCGAGGGACGTGGCAGCAGCAGGTGAGTGGATGCCGGCTAACAGGCCCTGCCATGATGGATCTGAAATGACAGCTGCTCTTTAAATGTAAGGACTTATTCTTGCTGGTAGTTAAGATTTTTAATAAACCGTTTATGGAACGTAAACTTTTAAAGAAATTTCAAGGTGAGTGGTATATACCAAAAGGAGTTGTGATTTAACTGGGGTTTTAACACTTGTAATTCGGGCCTTCATCTACAAGGAACTCCTGTGGTTCTGATTCATTTTTCATCAAGCGATTATCAGAGTATTTTGAGTATCCCCATTTTGTGTTCTTTCCGAGTGTTGGTAAATTTGCATTAGAGGGGTATACATGGGGAGGGGTAGTTAAAAAAAAAAAGGGGGGGGGGGAAGGAAAGTAGGCCAGAGAAGAAGAAAAGAAGAGGAGGGAAAGGGAAAGATGTTAGAAGGTTAAGAAGCGAGTTTCAAGTCTG
>BLSH010552316.1:2661826-2677505 GCA_018402905.1 Glandirana rugosa | reverse complement strand
CCCCCCCCCCCCCCCCCCAGACGGAAGGTAGGGTTATGGATGGGCCTTTTTGGTTCTTTGTTTTGGTTTTGTCCACGCTTGTAACCTATTAAAGGGAATGCTTACATTGCGGAATTCCATCAATAAATGGTTTACATACTACACCATGAGGAGTCTTTTTCCTTCCTTTTTTTTTGCACTTTTAATATTGCTGGCACGGATACTGGTATCCAAATCGCTGGAAGACTAAGAGGATCATTCTACAAGGTATCTGGCTGGGAAACACTTCCAGGGTGAAAAACCCATCAAGATCTCATAGACCCCTCTTGCTAAAAGGCAAAGGGAGTTCAACAACATCTGGTAAGTGCGGACCTTCACTCCAGTTTGCACATGGTGGAATTGCTATTTAATTTCTGGTTCACTGGTCTATCAGGTGGATGGCAGAGTTTACACAGAGAGACTATAATTTCAAGCACAAATGTTTATCTTCAATTTATGTTCTTTTGGGACTTAATGAATTAACACTAGAGTCCAACAAGTGTTGGAATACAAGAGTATCGTATTATATTGATTCAGTTATTTATATGACACTGTCAGTTGTTTACATTGATATTGCACATGGTCACTTATTGCACATTTGCACAAAAAGTTATGTTGGTGTAGAGCTGTTTTTTTGTATTTCCATTTTATATAATCCTTTGCACCAGCAGCTCCCAGCACGAGCACTTTAAAATATTTGGCGCAAGTGAATTTATTTTGCACATAGGTGGCATTTATGGAGGTCTGGCAATCCAATCCCCCATTTATTTTTAGAGCACGTGAGGTGATCATATTTAATCCGTGGGGGGGGGGTATTTTTCCAGTTAAAAGCCGAACAAGCCTCCTTGTAGGGCACAAAAAAGGATATCGGAAGGTGGATGGGAATAGCCTGCATCAGATATAAAATTCGGGGAAGGACCATAATCTTGAGTAGAGCGGAGCGGCCAAACCAAAAAACGTTTAAGCTTGCCCATTCTTTCAAGTCAGTTTGAATTTTAGAAAGGGCTGTTTTAAAGTTCTGGTTATATAGATCAGATATTTTCTTTGTGATTTGGATACCCAGATATGTGATGGCTTCCTTTTGCCATTGGAGAGGGAAGGATTATTGGCAATTGATGACTTCTTGTGGGATGAGGGAAATATTCAGGGTGTGGGATTTGGAATAATTAATTTTAATGTATGATAGGTGTGCATAGTCATTTATGTCTTTTAATAAGTTGGGCAGGGAGGTTATAGGGAACCTCAAGGAAAGAATATCATCTGCAAAGGCTGCAACCTTATATTCCCTTCCAGCAATGGTCAGTCCTTTGATGTCGGGATTAGATCTCAATTTGTTCAATAGGGGTTCTAGTGATAGGATAAAAATCAGGGGGGATAAAGGACATCCCTGACAGGTTTTGTTACTTATGGTGAAGGCGTTCGACAGGTGATCGTTGACACGCACCCTCACCGAAGGGTTAAAGTACAGTGCCATAATATGGGAAAGCATGCGGGGCAGGAGTCCCGCATGTAATCTCAGGCCACTCTGTCGAACACCTTCTCTGCGTCAAGGGAGAAAAAAAAACCTTGGGCCTTGGATGTACCCAGCCAGTGATGTATGTTCAATGTTCGTATGGTATTGTCCCTAGCCTCCCTGCCCAGGACGAAGCCTACTTGGTCAGAAGAGACAAGGTTGTCTATGAGCGGGAGCAGTCTGTTGGCTAACCTTTTGGCGTAAAGCTTCATGTCCACATTAAACAGTGATAAGGGTCTATAGTTGGAGACTAGCGTGGGGTCCTTACCTTCTTTAGGTATGACAGCTATATGACCTTTAGCATTCTTCCTATAGGGTATAGGGGTCAGCTAAGGCATTAAAGGTCGCCAGCATTCCTATGGATGTTTGTATGGGTTAATGTCAAGCCTTGATCCACTTTTAACTAGTAAGTGTAGTTTTTTTGTCTTTTATTCTTTTTAATAAATTGCTACACCTAGATGGAGGCGCCCTCTTGTGTTTTTTATGCCTGAAAATAATACAGCTTACCTCAGCAAAAGAACACAAAATAATCCATAATTTTGGTTAAATGGAAAAACAAGGTAATGACCTCCCACAACTAAACTAGCCCCACAGTGGGCATTTGGGGGTTTCCCATCAGGACCATTATCCCTGTAATAGTCCCTGTAATTAGAGTTTGGAGGTTCTTCCAATCCAAAATTCTTAGAACCTTCAAAATTCTGTTGCTCTAATAAGGACTTTGCAATCTAGAGGGTATTAAAAAAAATCAGTCCGCTCCTCTTCCACCAGGACTACCCCAGAACCCCTGCATAGATGAGAAATCCTTAGTGCTCAACATTACCTTCAAAGTGCTCCCCTTAAAGGGACCACAACCTAAACAGTGGGGCAATATACCTGTCATCCAGGTCTCATTCTTGGCGTTTTGTACTACTGTATATATATATATAAATATACAGTGGGGAAAATAATTATTTGATACCCTGCAGATTTTTTAAGTTTGCCCACTTACAAAGAAAGGAAGGGTCTATAATTTTTATCATAAGTGTATTTTAAATGATAGAGACTGAATATCAACCAAAAATCCAGAATAAAACACATGATACAAATGTTATAAATTGAGTTGCAGTTCAGTGAGTAAAATAAGCATTTGATCCCCAAGCAAAACATGACTAAGTACTTGGTGGAGAAACCCTTGTTGGCAAGCACAGAGGTAAGACGTTCCTTGTAGTTGGCTACCAGGTTTTCACACATCTTAGGTAGGATTTTGGTCCACTCTTCTTTACAGGTCTTCTCTAAATACTTAAGGTTTCTTGGCTGTCGTGTAGCATCTCGAAGATTCAGCCCCCTCCACAAATTTTCTATAGGATTAAGGTCTGGAGACTGGCTTGGCCACTCTATGACCTTATTGTGCTTCTGCTTGAGCTACTCCTTTGTTGCCTTGGTGGTATGTTTTGGGCCATTGTCATGGTGGAAGACCCATCCACGACCCATCTTCAGTGTTCTGGCCGAGGGAAGAAGGTTCTCATCAAAGATTTCCAGCTCTGTGCTTGACTGTATGTATGGTATTCTTGGGGTCATAATCAGCATTTTTCTTCCTCCAAACACAGCGAGTCGAGTTAATGCCAAAGATCTCAATTTTGGTTTCATCTGACCACAACACTTTCTCCCAATCCTTCTCTGAATCTTATGTTCATTGGCAGTCTTCAGACGGGCCTGTACATGTGCCTTCTTGAGGAGGGGGACCTTACGGGCGCTGCAGGATTTTAATCCATGCCTGTGTATTGTGTTACAAATGGTTTGTTTGATGATTGTGGTCCCAACTGCCTTGAGATCATTCACAAGCTCCTCCCGTGTAGTTCTGGGCTGATCCCTCACTTTTCTCATGATCATCCTTACCCCATGAGGCAAAATCTTGCATGGAGCTCCAGACAGAGGATGATTGATGGTTATCTTGTATTTTTTCCATTTGCGAATAATCGCTCCAACATCGCCATCTCCTCTAAACCAAGTTTCTTGCTGAAGGTCTTGTAGCCCATTCCAGCCTTGTGCAGGTCTACAATCTTGCCCCTGACCTCCTTTGACAGCTCTTTGGTCTTGCCCATGATGGCAAGGTTTGAATGGAAGAAAGAAATTCTTTAGACAGGTGTCTTTTATAAACATAACGAGTTGTCATTAGGAGCGCCTTCTTAAATTGAAAGGACTAATCTGTGTACCACATGAGCACATACTGTAGCCAGTCTGTGGGAGCCAGAATTATTGTTGGTTGGTAGGGGATCAAATGCTTATTTTACTCACTGAACTGAAAATCAATTTATAATATTTTTATCATGTGTTTTTTCTAGAATTTTGGTTGATATTCTGTTTCTATCATTTAAAGTGCACCTATGATAACAATGATATTTTCTCCTTCATTTCTTTGTAAGTGGGCAAACTTACAAAATCTGCAGGGAATCAATTATTTTCCTCACTGTATATACTGTATATTATATATATTTACTAAACCAGGGCTGCAGTTGAGGCACATTGACAAAATATCTAAGCGGTGGAGAAAGCATTCCTCATGCCCCAGGAAGACATTCCCTGGAACGAAACCTGGAACTAAATATCTGTGCAATAAACCCATCTTTTGGTAATTGCACTATTGGCGACCGTCTGTTTTTCCTCATATACCAACTGTATCCGGTTATCCTATCCGTGGGTGCATTGGTGAGTCTATAATCTGGAGGACGGAGGTCACGAGAGGGGCTCATTCACATGCGAGTTAGACCCTCTATAATAAAGGGTCACCTGCTTCCGGTACGCGCATATTTCTTATGTGGTGCTCACGTGGTGATGGAAATTTGCACACGTTTTCCTTTATATGAGAAGCTCACCGTTTCACCAGTCTTCACTGAGATTCACTGGGAGAGAACTACCTCTTTGGACTGTTATCATGATTTATGTGCACACATGTTTTCTGGACTATTAGGACGATTTGATGTTTTTATAATTTTCTTGGTTTAATTTTGGCTCAACTTTTTGTTTATTGTTAAAAAGGACACATGGTCACTCAATGAAGTTGGACGAGCAGTGGTTTAACCTTAAACTGCGTAAGGGGTTCTTTACTGATAGCATGGTAAGATTGTGGAACTCCCTTCTACAATTGGTGTCAACAAGTTCAAAAAAATTTTAGATAGGCATCTTAGTGTAACCAATATACAAGGATATGGGATGCGTTAGAGACATAAATGCATACACACACCCACACAGGTTGATCTGGATGGACTGATGTCTTTATTCAATCTTACCAATTATGTAACTGTGGTGGAACATCTGATGGCTCTTCAGGGGGTACGCCCACCAGGAGCACAAAGTTTAGCTGGGTGGGGCATGTTCCCTGGACTCGGCCTTAATATCCTTAGAGTGTCCTACTTGGAGAGAGCCATGGGTCTGGATAGGTCAGGGCTTTTGCCCTGTACTGTGGGAGCCTGGTGTGTACTTTTATGTTTCTTTCAACCCACAAGGGGTTAACAACACTTTCAGTCGATTGCCGGTAAGTAGAAGGGGTGCGGCTCAATTTTGAAATAGTTACTTTCATTTAGGGCCACTGCCAGTGGGCCTCTACTGAGTCTGAACATCCTCCCTTTGGCATGCGTCATATTTTCCAGAGTACACACAGACTTGCTTAGCCTACCTGCCATCTCCTTCAGATGCACCCACACCATGATCCTCCAGGATATTCGTTTGGGCACTCTACTGCTTCCAGTGATGAATCAAAGACTGCATTAACCCATCTTACTCCCGCAGGTTCCGGTGAGTACCCGCTGTGGAAATACTTCATTTACTTACATACCCAGTATGGCAGATAACAAGTGCAAGACACCCATTAGATTCTTATTGACAGTATGAGAACCTACCTTGTCCTGGAATAACCTCTGTTAACCATGCCTAAAGTAACCGGTCTGGATTCTTATAAAAGGTTCCCCCAAATCCTCCAAACCTGTCAGAATGGGGGGGGGGGTCTATTGGTCTTTGGGTCCATTTGGTCCCAGGACATTTGAGATGTTTGGGTCTAGAATGGGATGCCAAGAGCTATAAGTTAGGATTTCATCACTGCCTCTGGCCCAATTGTATGTTGTCAAACTTGACAACATCCCCTCAAATGACTAGCAGACCTCCAAGCTGCTTCAATTTAGCTCCTATCTCAAGGGGTCTTAACCCCAGTTCCAGAGAAGGAAGGGCTCCGAAGTTTTTTCTCAGACCTGATCACTGCTCCCAAAGCAGATGTTGGCTTTTGTCCCATTCTGGGTCTAAATGTTCTCTACACCTTTCTACAACTACAAAGATTCTGCATGGAACCTCCCAGGTCAGTCTTTGCTTCCTAGATAACCCTCTCCGTACAAGGGAATTGGTCAGGAAAGAGAACCCAGCGCTCACTGGAGCGCAGGTCTGTGGGAGGGGGTGGGAGCAGCTGGCTCAGACTCCTAGAGGCCGAGCCAGCTTCTAATCCAGGCATCTGGGTGTATCCCGACTGTTGATATCTTTCCAGAGCCTGACCAACTGAGTGATGTCATCCAACAACGAGCTTTAGCTCCAGGTCACAGGAGTGCAGAACAAAGTGCACTTCTGTAATTCATAGGAGAAGTAGGGCCACAAAAGCTTTGGCCATACTTCTCCTTTAACCACTTCAATACCGGGCACTTAGAACACTTCCCACACAGACCAATTTTCAGCTTTCAGTGCTGTTTCACTTTGAATGAGAATTGCGTGGTCATGCAATGCTGCACCCAAACAAATTTTTTATAATTTTGTTCCCACAAATAGAGCTTTCTTTTGGTGGTATTTGATCACCCCTGCGGTTTTTATTTTTTGCGCTACAAATAAAAAAAGACTGAAAATTTTGAAAAAAAAAATTTCTTTGTTTCTGTCACAAAACTTTGTATAAGTACATTTTCTCCATCACTGATGGTCACTGATGTGGCTACACTGATGGGCACTGATGAGGCTACACTGATGGGCACTGATGAGGCAGTACAGACTGGCAGTGATGAGGTGGCGATGATAAAGTTGCACTGATGATGGGGCACATATATGCAGCACTGATGGGCACTGATAAGCAACACTGACGGGCACTGATGGTCACTCATAGGCGGCACTGATAGGTGGCACTGGGCAATGATAGGTGGCACTGCAGGGCACTGATAGGTGGTACAAGTGGGCACTGAGGTGGCACAGGTGGGTACTGATAGGTGGCACTGGTGGGCACTGCTACATGGCACTGGTGTATATAGCACTGTTAGGGATGGCACTGACAGACATCATATATGGGCACAGTGCCATCCCTACAGTGCACTGTTTTGCCCTTACCTGGTGGTCTAGTGGGGGCTCCCTGGTGGTCCTGGTCAGCTCCCTGGTGGTCCAGTGGGGTGATCCTGAGGGGGCTGTGCTGATAAACGTTCAGCGCAGCCCCCTCCCATCAGGAGAGCAGCCGATTGGCTCTCCACTGCTCAGGTCTGCAGACCTGAGCAGAGGAAACGCCGATAAACGGCTCTTCCTATTTACACTATGATAAGCCATGATTGGTCACGGCTGATCACATGGTAAAAGGCTTCCAATTGAAGCCTTTTACCTCGGTCGGTAATGCGGTGGATCAGACTGACCCACAGCACCACCGATCGGTGCGCGATCGCGGGTTATCCTGAAGACGTCATATGACGTCCAGTCAGGATAACGAACCCCCCGCCCGGTCGTCATTTGTCAATAGGCCGGGCGGGAAGTGGTTAAAAAAAAAAAATTGTGCTACACAAAGATAAGGTTGTTTTGAGGTCCAAGGCCTGTTTTCTCCCAAGGTGGTGGTTTCTTTCTTGTATCTTAACTAGGACATTATTCTACCATCTCTGTCCTGCTCCTAAACATCCTAAGGAGATTTCTCTTCATTCCCCTAATATGGTAAATGCAGTTTGTGTTCATCTTTCTGACTTCTGAATGTCCCTGTAGGGAACAACCTGCTTCACATTCCACTGTCTCCAGGTGGATTTTACCGCTTATCGTTAGAGGACCTCAAAGGCAAGGTTCCACCTTTCCCTCTCAAAGTGCACTCCATTATATCAGTAAGGGATTCATGAGTTTTTCACTGTCAAGCATCTGTTTCTCAGATTTGCAAAACTGCTACCTGGTCTTATGTTCACAATTTGTCAAGTTTTTCCAGGTAAATGTTTAGGCTTCAGCTGGTGCCTTCTGTTGTATGGTTCCTCATGGGCCTATGTAAGCTTTGTTGAACTAATTCTCTTTAGCTACTTCTGTTAACGTGTTGGTTATTGTGGGCTTGTTAGCTTTTTGTTGCTGTGTTGCCCGCCCCTTAGTTGGTCTGCTTTTGACGATCATAATGTACCTGGATATTAATATTCTTGGCATATATTAAGGAATACATTTTTCTCATTTTTACTTCCTCTGTTGCTTGCTACAAAATTGAGCCAGGCTATGAATGGAAGATGTCAGAGCTCATTTGCGTGGGTATCTTAACCACTTCAGCCCCGGAAGGATTTCCAGCTTTAGGACCGGAGCCCTTTTTGCGATACGGCGCTGCGTCGCTTTAACTGAAAATTGCGCGGTTGTGCGACGTTGTACCCAAACAAAATTTGCGTCCTTTTTTTTCCCACAAACAGAGCTTTCTTTTGGTGGTATTTGATCACCTCTGCGTCATTTCTGATCGCCGCTATAAACAAAAGAAGAGCGACAATTTTGCAAAAAAACCCAAATTTCTTACTTTTTGCTAAAATACAAATCCAAAAAAAAAAAATAAAAAAAAACATTTTTTTTCATCGGTTTTGGCCGATTTATATTCTTCCTCATATTTGCGATAAAAAAAATCGCAATCGGCCTTTTTTTGATTGGTTTGCCAAAAGTGGTAGCGTTTACGGATGATGAGAATTAATTTTTGGGGTTTTTATTTTTTTTTTATTTTTTACTAGTAATGGCGGCGGTCTGCGATTTTTAGCGGTACTGCGATATTGCGGCGGACATGTCGGACCATTTTGACACTTTTTTTGGGACCATTGGCATTTATACAGCGATCAGTGCTATAAAAATGCACTGATTACTGTGTAAATGCCATTGGCAGTGAAGGGGTTAACCTGCAGGGGGCGCTCTAAGGGTTAACTATGTTCCCTGGGCGTGTTCTTACTGTGGGGGGACTGCCCTAGCTGGGGAAGTGAAGTGGTCACAGCCTCCGTATACAGGAAGGCTGTGATCACAGCCCTTCCCCCTTCACAGAACGGAGGTCCGTGTTTACATACACGGACCTCCGTTCCTTCACTCCGGGGGGCCATCGCGGGTAGCCGGCGGCAATCGAAGCCGCCGCACCCGCTCCCTGGCCCTCCCCGAACACAGTGAGCGCGCGGGCGCTCCGGCGGCGCGCCCGCGCGCTCACAGTGTGCGTTATCGCAGCCGCCGTCGTATGACGGCGATTTGCGATAACGAACCACCTTGTCACCGTCAACCTGCGGTTGGCAAGTGGTTAAACTGTGTTTATATGCATACAGTGTATAGTTTGTTTGCACTTATAGCACTATAGGAGTCAATGGGGCCATACATATAGCTGTGTCTACAAATGAAAATGTGTGCCGTGTATAGTGACCTAAAAAAAAGTGGGAAAGAGATGCGCCTGTGACCACCTGTATATATCTGAAGGACTTGCGCATGTAAATGCGTACAAGCATAAAACCTTTTTTTAAATCATAAAAAAATAATAAAAACAACAAAAACAGCGCCACTCCTGTGAATGTGACACTAAACCCAATGACAACATCAAATCAGAAAACCAAACTAAATATAAATGTCCATAAGAATCCACAAAATAAAGGATACAGCAAAGTCCTTGTAATATCTGGTGTGCTATTTCTGGTAGAACCAGCGTGCATTAAAATGCTCTTGAGTGCTCCACACAAATCTGTGCAAGAAATTGTTCCAGGTACCAGAACCCTCTCATGCCCCCACTCACCAGAGGAAATGGACCCTCTGCTTTTCAGTCAGAAGGTCAGCAGAGCTGGAAGTTAATGAGGGTGAATCTTGGCCATGACAACTGTGGGATCAGCCTGGTGTCCAAACTCACAATCCTCAGGGTATCAGCACTCCAAGTCACTCAGAAAAAGAAAGAATCTTCATAGTGCAAACTGTATTCAAATGCATTTATTACGCATATAAAAACTACTTACAGAACGAACGTAGTAAATCGGCATATATTCTCAATGTCTCTCAACTGCAACAGCACGAACGAACGTTCCACCATCTCCTTTTTTTTAAATCAGCACATGCTTTGCCTCAACTCTTCTACCTTCTTTGTTGGTTTCTGCTCTGTGTTCTCGGCTTTTACCTATGGTTCATAGTCAGTTTCCATTACTTTTTCCACTCCACCCACTACTATGATTTGCTTCCACCGTGCTTCCACTTTTCCCCCTGGCCTATAAACTGTTGCCATTTACCCAGAGAGGAATACTGCATTTTGCATTTTTTGCCTGTGATTTCTGTGAACAAAATATTTGTATATAAATCTTTTTAAATAGTTATTTAAAATGTTTTCTTTGTATTTTGTCATCATGATATTCAGCGCTACTCTTTATTGTATTAAAAAAAGAATACCTTTTTATGTATGAAAACAATAAACTTTATGTATATACATGTGTATTTATATCTATGAATATAGACTTTATAGTACATATTGGGTGAACGTTAACATTATATGTATGTATGCTCTTTTCATGTCATTATCAAAGTTATATCTTTGAATTTTCAGAGAAAATATTTAAAATCAGATGTATATTGTTACACTTTAAGTAATTGGTAAATGGCCAAGAAATGATTTCCTTACAAAGTGATTTTATTTTCTTCGCCCATTTATTTTGTGTAATTTAATTAAATATTACCAAGAGAGGCGTGCAGCCAGCAATTTACATTGGATAGAAGTGGATATATCCTAGCAATTAAACCGGAAAGTCATTGGTCTACATTTAGGCTTGGAGATGTGGATGTTTCATAATGGTTGAATGCCTTTTCAAATCAGGGATATTGCATAGAAATTAGGAGGGATATTTTTTTTTTTTATAGATGTGTTGGTCTATCTCAGTGCTGTTTATTCTTTATAAAACACTGTGCCTTTTGATTAGTACCATAATGTATGGTAAATATGCTTTTTGTCTTTGTTTTTAGTCTCCTGCTGAACAGGCCAAAGCAACGCTGCAGATGGTTCTCCAAGCTGCTGGTGAGTGATGGTAGATGAAGGTTTGCGTTTGTGAGACTGAAATAATTACCGAGCAGAAACTACACTGTGGAACATACCTCATTATAAGGCGGTATTATGTACTGGCAGTGCTGAAAAGTCTATTTCTATCATTATTTTAAAGAGGAAAGGAACTAATTTAAAAGAACAATGACAACAAAAAGTATAGAATTATTTGCATTCTTTCTGGTACAGCAATTATGGGACGAGGTTAGCAAATGCGCATCCCTCTGAAGGGCATGTAAAGTGATTTCTGAACCTCCAGCAAACAGTAGATCGTTTTTACAATTAGAAGCAGCCAGTGTGCTGCCTAAGGTTACACAGAGCTGATAAACAGAAGGTATTCAGAGGGCATTAGGTGGTTTAGTTATTACTATTTACTGTCTGGAGCAAGCAGGACCTAAAGCAACATATGTAGTTGTCTAGTAAACCCCTGTTAGCATCCAGATGTAAAACAAATGTATTAAGTCGCAGTGAGCAAACATCTTATAGCTGAATCAAAGATCGATAGCTCTATCATTTGCGTGTGTGTGTTTGCATATGTGTAGATGTATAATATAATACAATCATTAAATTACTGTTTATAAAAACAGCCCTTCATAGAGTGCTCAGTACGTTATATTTGCATAAACAGTATGTTCTGAACCTGTTAACAAAATAATAATAATAATAATGATAAACTTTATTTTATATAGCGCGTTTAAAGGTGGCTTCTCAAAGCGCTTTACAAGGAAAACACAAGGAATACACAGGATAGCAGGAAATACACAGTATAAAACACAAGAAATACACAGGATAACATACGGGATAAAGGGACAATTACCATATATACTCGTGTATAAGTCGACCCGTGTATAAGCCGACCCCCTACTTTTGCCCAAAAAATATGGGAAAATTTATTGACCCGCGTATAAGCCTAGGGTGGGAAATGCAGCAGCCAGGACACAGGGATTTTAGCCAGGACACATGGATTTTAGCCAGGACACAGGGATTTTAGCCAGGACACAGGGATATTAGCCAGGACACAGGGATATTAGCCAGGACACCGGGATATTAGCCAGGACACAGGGATATTAGCCAGGACACAGGGATTTTAGCCAGGACACAGGGATTTTAGCCAGGACACAGAGACTGTAGCCAGAACACAAGGGATGAGTAAGGTAGTTTCACATTAAACAGAGCTGTGCTGCTTCTAAGAGCCGTTCTGTGCTTGTAACTGTGACTAATCACATTGGAATGTAGAGAATGCTGAGAGAGAGCTGCAGCTCTTCACTGAGATCAGGAGGTGGACGGGACTGAACAGCTAACATCAGCTTGTCCCGCCCACCTGCCGACATCAAGCTGAAAATCTGACACCTCTCAGCATTCTCTACATTCCAATGTGTTTAGTCACAGTTACAAGCACAGAACAGCTCTTAGAAGCAGCACGGCTCTGTTTAATGTGAAACTACTGATCACCCACAGACACTGACTCGGGTATAAGCCGAGGGGGGTCTTTTTCAGCACAAAAAATGTGCTGAAAAACTCGGCTTATACCCGAGTATATACCGTAAGTAAAAGCTTGTCTAAAGAAAAACATTTTTAGATTTGATTTGAACGAGTTTAGAGAAAAGGACTCTCTGACATTCTTAGGAAGTGAATTCCATAGTTTAGGAGCATAGCAGGAGAAGGCTCTGTCCCCCATTGAATGTAGGTGAGTTGGAGGGACACACAGTAAACCTGAATTTGAGGAGCGGAGGTTATGAGGGGGGAGTAAGTTGAAAAAAGTTCAGAGAGATAATGGGGTGCCAAGCCATGAAGAGCCTTATAGGTGAGCAAGAGGATCTTAAAGTCTATGAAAAACTTGACGGGTAGCCAGTGCAAGGACTCCAGGATAGGGGAAATATGATCACTTATACTAGACCTAGTCAGGATTCTGGCTGCTGAATTTTTTACATATTGAAGCCAATTTATAATGGATTTAGGTACCCCAGCAAGTAGAGCATTGCAGTAGTCAAGTTGGGAGAACGCAAATGTATGGATCAGCTTTTCAGCTACAGTGTATGATAGCATAGGACGCAGCCAAGAAATGTTTCTCAAGTGGAAAAAGATGTTCTGACAACATTTTGTACATGATGCTCAAAGGTTAGACTAGCATCAAATATAACCCCTAGATTTTTCAATTTAGACTGAAGCTCAAGTACAGTACCATCTATAGATAAACTATTAGGACTGGCCTTCCATAATTGACGGGGGGTGCCAATAAGCATGACTTCAGCCTTGTCACGGTTTAATTGGAGGAACTTATGGGCCATCCAAGTTTTTATATCACAGTTACAGTTAGATAGGAGAGAAGCAGCCAAAGTAGAATCTGGTTTAGTGTGGATGTATATCTGAGTGTCATCAGCATAGAAGTGATACTTGAGCCCATGTGATCTAAGCAGTTGGCCAAGTGGATACATGTAAATGCTAAAAAGTAGGGGACCTAAGGTTGAGCCCTGAAGAACACCGACCCAAGATTGACCCCTGGGGAACAAAAAATATATTCATTCCAATGGGAGTAATCTCTAAGTGCTATGCCAACTCACAATGACGTGCGGTTACTGCAACCAAAAACCAAATCCTAAACCTCCCAAGACAGACCATGGTATAGACACATTGGTCCATGAAAGAAGTTGCTCAAAGTGACACCTGGCTTAATTTACAAAAGTATTAAAAGTATTTACTAAATTATACCCAATAGACTAAATTTCACAATTCAATGAAAACTTTATCAATACCCTTCACCTCAATCTTTAAAAAGTAGTCCATGTTGCCTCAATCACATGGACGAAGGCCCTGACGTCATGGAGACCCTACATATGGCCAGGCACAATAATAGCAGTTATTTTACATAAAAACCAACAACGCCAAACAAATATTTTACTGTGGAACATTTGATAAATTACAGTGCATGGACGCTAAAAAGCAAAAATTATTATACTTTCAATCAAAAAAGTCCAGCACATGCTTCTATACCCATGTGGTCAGCACTAATAGTTAAATCAGAAGGGCAGTTCTGTTTTCAAAATCCAAAGGCAATGTGTAAAAACAAAGGTCTTTTAAATTGCTGAGCTTGAAAATCAGCTAAACTAAAGGGAAGAAGACCTGGAGCTGCATAGAGCCAAACACATATTAAGCCAATATATTGCAGAGAGAAATGCAGTATATGCATGCACGCAGATAGATTAGCAAGAGGGTGAATGCGCTGCATACACCATACCATCCAGGGAGTTAACCTAATAGGGCCACACCACCATCAATAGCTGTCTTACCACTAATCTCGCAAGTGCTGCAATTATCTAGTACTCCTCCGAAATATTGAATCTCTTTCACCAGCTGTGTCTGTAATATCTCCAGTATTAAACAGTCTTCCAGCTCATGGACACCTTGATGTCCAAAACCCCTGGACATTAGGGGACTTAGTCAGCATGACGTCATCATGTGCCGACGTCTACACATTTTGCTATTGTAGTGTAATGCAGCTTCCTCTGGAGGGTTGTCCATGTGATTGAGACAATGTTGTCTACTTTTTAATAGGTGAGTTTAAGGGTTTAGTTTTCACTGAATTGTGAAAACTTTTGTAAATAAAGCCATGTGTGTCACTTTGAGCAACTTGGACGTTGCTTGGTGTCTATACCATGGTCCACCTTGTTGGTTTGTTCTGAACCTGCTATTTCAGGACCTGCTCTTTAATATTTTTATATTCAAAGTTTCCAACTATTTGTTTAATTCTGCACACATACACTGTTGGTGACTTCCAGGTAAAGCCACACTTTGAATTTACTGGATCTTTTTATACAACCGCTGGCAAAGAGTATGGAATCACCACTCTTGGACAATTTGAATTCAGTTATTTAATTGTGTAGAAAAAAACTAATCACAGACACGCCTCAAAACTATTTTCATTTAACATTCCAACCTTCTGTCTTTAAGAAACACTTAAAAAAAGAAAGAAAAAACAGGAGGCAGGCATGCTCCTGCACATTTGGGTGGAATGCCCACTCCTCCAACCCTTATGGTCTGAAGTACACTCAACCATCCGTCAGGTTACAATACTTGTTACACCACACCCACCCGCTCTTACGGGCTACCATAAATCACTCGCAATGCACATGGTAAACGCAGCCAAGTCATGCATACCAGTACATTGGAATTCGCCAAGTGTGCCTTCATTAACAGAATGATTCTCACGCATCAACAAAGTAGCGGAAATGGAGTAACTAATACATATAGCCAAGGAAACCCCAGACAAATATAACTCAACATGGGCTTGCTGGCTTCATTTTCGAACAACAACTACATACAAGGGCATAATGAACATTGATCACTCGCAGACCCATACCGCCATTACAAATAAAAGAACCTTGCCCCTAGTGGTTCTAGGATGTATTGCCACACTATTTCACTGTTAGTAGTTAAATAGGTAAAAAACGAAGTGTACAATGCACCTTGCTGATTTTGCCTGGGCGATACTAGACAGGTGTATACATACTCATGATAATAAAACAAGGATATAATATATATAATAATACCGAGATAAAAAGAAGTAAATGCAAAATTCAATAAAATCTGAATGTCTGTGATATTGTGATAAGATAAATAAATTGTAGCAAGATAGTGAATAAAAATAAAAATAAATATCAAGTGGAAAATCAAATATAGTCCTTTATAATAGAGTGGTAAAAGTGACAAATGAGTGACTTGTGCTCCAAAGTTCATAAAACGATTTGTGCTCCAAACAATGGTGTGGGAAGCCTCTTTGTGCAGGGGGGTGGTTAATCACCCCAAAAAGGATTCCATTTCTAAGGTGCTTCAACTGGATCTGTGCTCTCAGAATCTTTACCTTAGGAAAAACCCCACTAATTGGTGGGGGGACGTGTTTCTCCGAAGGGTGT
>BLSH010552316.1:2592949-2606088 GCA_018402905.1 Glandirana rugosa | reverse complement strand
TAATGTGTAGATCACAGTCACAGGTGTGTGTAAAATATAAAAAGGTTTTGTTTCGTAAATTAATGGGAACCATTTTACACAAACTCTAGTTACTCCCACTCCGTGGTCCCTAATAGTTTCGAAACGTAGTGAAAACTGACTTGGTTGTATACAAGAATATTTTATCAAAGTATTCGTTTGAACTTATAAAAACATTAGTATGACTGTCTGTCTTCATGTGTTTTTATGTGAACAAAATTATAGTGTCAATTTATAGTCGATATTTAGTTGTTTTATAAACAGACACTTTTTGCATTAGGTCATTAGTTTCCTTAGTATAAAAGACTGTATTCAAAAGAAGTAAACCTCCATACTTACATACAATTGACTGTTCACAGACAAATATTTTGTTGATTTATAGCTGATATTTAACTGTGATATTAAAACAAGTGTATTTTTGTGTACTTCTGTCTGTCAGTATGATTACAAAAATATTCAAGTTTGCTTATGAAACTATTTTATAAGAACATATGTTGGTTCAGTCAAAAGTGATGCAAAGCTTTGATAATCCCTGGTGCCTCACCCTCATTGATCTCAAACACATTTTACCAAGGGTAATTAAATGCTTTGTTTTGGAAAAATATAAAATGTGTGTGGACACTGACACTAGATGTGTAATGAGGAATTATTTCCTTATGTTTTAGAGAGCCTGTTTAAGTTGTTTTGCTATTTAATAGTTTACATAGTTTCTTTTCTTTGATAATACAATTGTGTGTTTTTTTTACTTGTTTTTTGAAATATATAACTAATATTTGATGAAGTTCATTTTCTTTTAAATTTGAGTCATTTCTTGTAGTTTAATATTGTGATTTTTAGGCTCAGTTCACACCTATGCATTTTTTGGTGCTTTTTGCACAGTTCATTTAACATGATTTCTTAAGGGACATGTTCACATCTATGCTTTTTTCAGCCGCTGCATTTTTGGAAAGGGTCAGGGATTTTTTTTTAAATGCAAAACTTTTTTTTTTTGCTTTTTGATTCAATAGACTTCAGTGGAGAATTTGCAGAAAAGCATATAATGTGTTTTTCCACGATTTGCATTTTGCGTTTTTTTTAATCTGCCCAACAACAAATTGGCCAAAAAAGAAACCATAAAAACTGTAAATTGCAAATCGCTGCAAAATTGTGTGTGCAAAAATGCACAGCAAAAAGCACTGAAAAAATGATCAAAAGCAAACTGCATAGGTGTTAACCAAGCCTTAGGCTGGGTTCACACCATTGCAAATTGGATGCGGTTTACTCGCATCCAATTAGCAATAGCAGGAGATTTTGACCAGCTCTCTATGGAGCTGGTTCACATATCTCCGCAGCAGGTGCGGTGCATTTTGCACAAAAGCGCCGTGTGACAAAATTGGGGCTGAAATTGGACCTGAAACGGTGAACCAGGACACACTTGGTCCCCTGCTTTGAGCCGCTGCGCGTTCTAGTGTGAACCCAGCCTGAAACAGCACTGTGCTATTTAAGAGCTCTTCCAGCCAAAATGTTTTTTTCCATTTTGAGCTAGTGGGCTTGTTTCAGTTCTGATGGTTTTTAGGGTAACACAAGCATATTCAAGAAAAGTTAAACAGACCCCACTCATCCCAACCCCCACACAGAACACACTGACAGGGAACACATTTACCCTTTGATCGCCCCTAGTGTTAACCCCTTCTCTGCCAGTGACATTTACACAGTAATCTGTGCATTTTCATAGCACTGATCGCTGTATAATTGTCAATGGTCCCAAAAAAGTGTCAAAAGTGTCTGATATGTCCACCGCAATATTGCAATCCCGCTAAAAATCACAGATTGCCGCCATTACTAGTAAAATAAAAATGAAAACATCATAAATCAATTCTCATAGTTTGTAGACGCGGCAACTTTTGTGCAAACCAATCAATATATTGCATTTTTTTTTACCAAAAATATGTTGAAGAATATATATTGGCCTAAACTGATGAATACATTTTATATATATATATATATATATTTTTTTTTTTTTGGATATGTATTATAGCAAAAAGTAAAAAATATTGTTCTTTTTTTTTTCAAAATTGTCGCTCTTTTTTTGTTTATAGCGGTGATCACAAGTAATATAGCAGTGATCAAATACCAAAGTGCTGGTCAGGAAGGGGGTAAATCCTTCTGGGGCTGAAGTGGTTAAAGTCAACATATGTACACCTCATTTGCTATGTGAAAAATCACTTTGCAATGGGAAATATTATGCAGCTTACTAAATTAGGTCACATTGTTTTTACCTCAATCATATAATCATGTACAAATAAAAATAAGGTATTTTTTAAGTTTTCCTTGTACAATTGGGTATTTGAATCGTCACTTTGTTTCACCTTATTCAGATACGTGAAAATTGACTTTGAAAGTTGCTCTACTCCTTAGTAAGTCAACCCCAACGTGTTATAGACTATTAGCACCTGCTTGTTATGCAGGGTGTAACATGTTACTAATGCTGCAGCCCCACTCACCCCCGACCCCCTCGTTATGACAGCAAACAGGAGATCCTGTGTCTGCACCTGCTTCACGACTTAAAAACAGAGCTGTGAGTGAATGAACTACAGGTCCTGTGTACCACCATGGCAGACAGCTTGTAGTTCTCAGTGAACTGCAAGATTGCTGATGAGTGCTCTTGTAGTTCATTGACACTTTCTGCACTTAAGTAAATGTCTGTCCGTATGAGAGGTGTGGCCAAATGTGCATTTAAAATGTTTTTTTGTAAGTGAAATTTGCCTTTTAAATTTGTTTGAATGTGGGGTTAAACAAAGAGGTAAACTGTTACTAAACCCACAACAGTAAAATCAGTCTGTTTATACACTAAAGCATGCTTGTTATACTCACTGTAGAACCTAAGGGGTTAATCCTCTGCATTGTGTAAAAAGGCTCTTTGATCCTGTCTTCTCTTATCCCCCCCTTCTTCCACTGTCCCAAAACCATCTCCTAATACAGGAATATGCAATTAGCGGACCTCCAGCTGTTGCAAAACTACAAATCCCATCATGCCTCTGCCTCTGGGTGTCATGCTTGTGGCTGTCAGAGTCTTGCTATGCCTCATGGGACTTGTAGTTCTGCATCAACTGGAGGTCCGCTAATTGCATATTCGTGTCCTAATAAAACCAGAGCCTTGGGGACAAGCTGCACATGCTCAGTTTGATGTGTATTGCTAGAGTTATTTTTTTCTTGGGAGAGTGCATGTGATCAGCACAGGGCCAATCAACACTGTCCAGACAGAGGACCAGGAGTCCTGCAGCCTTATAGGACAATCAAGAGAGAATGAAAACTCCTCCTACAAGCTTTAACCAGACACTGATATAAGTAACAAGACTGCTATATACTACTGATGAGAAAAGGTGTTTAGCAGTTTATATTTACTAAAATATTTGCATTTCCATGTTTTGTGTGAGACCAGATATAGTGAAAGCAGGGTCCTTGGTTTAGTAACACTTAAATATTTTTTTTAAAGAGATACAAATATCTTATTGTATTACCTCACCCTTTGTAAGAGGAAAGTTTGGAACTCTTTTGGGGGTTCATTGCTTGCTACAAACCTGAAGTACTTCCTGTATGGGAGGGGTTATGTAGGGGAGGACTTTCTGTCTGTTTGTTTCTGCCAGTGTCCATTCACCTATAGGTGGCATATATACCCAGGTAGTTATGATTTATAAACTGTGTCCCGTGATGTACTCCAAGAAATGGATTTTACAGGTAAGGGCCAAATCACACTATACTTCCTCGAAATTGCAGAGCACCCGGAACGATTCACCGCTCTGGACATTCTGCGTTACATAGTTAGTTGCATAGTTAGTCAGGTTGAAAAAAGACTCAAGTCCATCCAACCAAAAAAAAAAAAAATAATTTATATATAACCAAACAATCCCATATACAATCCTTCACCCACAGTTGATCCAGAGGAAGGCAAAAAACCCCAGCAAAGCATGATCCAATTTGCTATAACGGGGGAAAAAATTCCTTCCTGATACCCCGAGAGGCAATCGGATACACCCTGGATCAACTTTACATAAAAATGTTAGTACCCAGTTATATTATTTACATTAAGGAAAGAATCCAGGCCTTTTTTAAAGCAATCAATTGTGCTGGCCAAAACCACCTCTGGAGGGAGTCTATTCCATATTTGCACAGCTCTTACTGAGAAGAAACCTTTCCGTATTTGTAGATTAAATCTTTTTTCCTTTAGACTTAAAGAGTGCCCCCTTGTCCTTTGTGATGACCTTCAAGTAAATAACTCAACACCAAGTTCACTATATGGACCACATATATTTGTACATGTTGATCATATCCCCTCTTAACCTCCTCTTCTCAAGAGAGAATAAATTCAGTTCCTCTAGTCTTTCCTCATAGCTAAGCTCCTCCATGCCTTTTATTAGTTTGGTTGCCCTTCTCTGTACTTTCTCTAGTTCCCTGATATCCTTTTTGAGAACTGGTGCCCAAAACTGAACTGCATATTCCAGATGAGGTCTTACTAATGATTTGTACAGGGGCAAAAAAATGTCCATACCTCTCTTAATACAAGAAAGGATTTTGCTTGCTTTGGGAACCGCAGCTTGGCATTGCATGCCATTATTAAGCTTATGATCTACCAAAACCCCCAGATCCATCAACACTATGTATTCCCCCAGTTGTACTCCCCCTAGTATGTATGATGCATGCATATTCTTAGCACCCAAGTGCATAACTTTACATTTGTCAACATTAAACCCCATTTGCCACATAGTCACCCAATTAGACAGTGCATTGAGGTCTGCTTGTAAATTGGAGACATCCTGCAAAGACGTTATTCCACTGCATAGCTTGGCTTGGTGTCATCTGCAAACACTGAAATGGTACTTTTAATCCCAGACCCTATATCATTTATAAATATATTAAAAAGTAAGGGTCCCAACACTGAACCTTGGGGTACACCACTGTTAACCTTAGACCATTCAGAATAAGAATCATTAACCACTACTCTCTGAATTCGGTCTTTTAGCCAGTTTTCTATCCATTTACAAACTGATCTTTCCAAGCCTGTAGACTTTACCTTACACATTAGCCGTGTGTGGGGAACGGTGTCAAGCGCTTTCGCAAAATCCAAGTATACCATGTCCACAGCCAACCCTCTATCCAAGGTTTTACTTACCTCCTCATAAAAAGAAAAAAAAAAAAAAAGTTAAACTAACAGGTCTATAGTTACTTGGTAAAGACTTTGATCCCTTTTTAAATATGGGCACCACATTGGCCCTACGCTAATCCAGTGGTACTATTCCAGTCATTAAGGAGTCTCTAAAAATTATATACAATAGCTTTGAAATGACAGAGCTCAATTCTTTTAGGATCCGTGGATGGATGCCATCTGGTCCAGGTGCTTTATCTACCTTTATTCTGTCTAAATCCTTCTAGACCATTTTACTTTTGAGCCATTGTGGATCATTCGGGGCTGTGTCACTACCACCCCCATTGTGGACATGAGCTTCCCCATGCTCCTTTATATACACAGAGCTGAAGAAAGTATTTAATAAGTTTGCCTTCTCTTTGTCCCCAGTCACGCATTCTAGATTATTTTGTAAAGGGCCTACATGCTCAGACCTGACCTTTTTACTATTAATATATTTAAATCATTTTTTGGGGTTTATCCTACTATCTTTTGCAATCTGTCGTTCGTTGTGAACTTTTGCATCCTTGATTTCCTTTTTACATATTCTGTTATATTCTTTGTAACATTTAAAAGATGACAGTGTTCCGTCATTTTTTTATTTTTTAAATGCTCTTTTCTTATCATTTATAACTTTAACTTTGGCCGTGAGCCAAATAGGGTTTTTTTTTAGCCTTTTAAACTTATTGCCCATGGGAATATACTTTGCAGTGAGTTCGCATAAAGTTTTTTTGAAAAATTCCCATTTCTGTTCTGTGTTCATTGATGCCAATATTCCCTCCCAGTCTAAGTCCTGGAGAGCAGCCCTCATCTTTTTAAAATTTTCTCTCTTAAAATTAAGTGTTTTTATCTTTCCCGTATGTGTTTGTTGCTTGCAGCTTACATTAAATGAAATCATGTTATGGTCACTGTTACTCAGATGTTCCTTTATATGAATATTGGTAATAAGCTCTGCATGGTTTGAGATTACCAGATCCAGCAAAGTGTCATTCCTAGTTGGGGCCTCAATAAACTGGACCATAAAATTGTCCTGTAATAGGTTTATAAATTTTTGCCCTTTAGCTGTCCCAGCAGTGCCATTACTCCAGTTAATTTCCGGCTTGTTAAAATCCCCCATTATTATCACTGTCCCAGCCCTTGCAGCTCTTTCCATCTGTGCAAGGAGCCTCCACCTCCTCTTTAACACTGGGAGGTCTATAACAAACTCCAATGATAACCTTTGTAGTGTGCACACCGATATGCAGATCTACCCATAATGCTTCAGACTCATCACACTCTCTATCAACTAGGTCCTCATTCACACTCGCTTTGAGATCACTTCTCACATAGAGACAGACACCCACCCCCACCCTTCCATTTTACCCTGTCTTTCCGAAAGATAGCATAGCCAGGAATATTAATAGCCCAGTCATGTGAAGAATGAAGCCAAGATTCAGCTATACCAATCAAATCATAATTCTCATGCACCAGAGATTCCAACTGACCTATTTTGCTTGGCAGACTCCTGGCATTGGTGAACAAACACTTTAATTCACTGTCACATTTTGCACATGTATGTTGCATATTTTAAATTTTAGTACAAACAGTACCATTTCCAATGGTTGATTGTAACATGGGAACCTTCATATCATCTTCCTTAGTCCTCCCCCCATCTTTCCCTATTCCACCCACCAATAGGGGCTGACCCGTCTACACCATTATAATCAAATGCACCCTCAATCCTAGTTTAAATACTCCTCCAGCCTTCCCATAAACCTCTCCCCTAGCACAACAGACCCCCTTCCATTTAGGTGCAAACCATCTTTAGCATATAGGTTGCACCCCAATGAAAAGTCTGCCCAGTGCTCTAAAAACCCAAAGCCCTCCTCCTTACACCAGGCCTTTAGCCATGCATTCAGGGATCTAATCTCCCCCTGCCTTTCCTGTGTTGCGCATGGCACAGGCAATATTTCAGACAATATTGCCTTGGAGGTCTTTCCCTTCAAACTGCAACCTAATTCTTTAAATTGGTTCTTAAGGAGCCTCCACCTTCCATACATTCTGTCATTGGTTCCAACGTGGACCAAGACAGTTGGTTCATGTCCAGCCCCTACCAGTAATTTATCAACCCGGTCCACCACATGCCGAACCCTGGCATCAGGGAGACAGCAAAACATTCGGTTGAGGCGATCCTGGCGAAAAATTATTCTATCAGCGTTGCCGATGAGCTAGAGGGCAGTGTGATGCACAACTGATTAATTGCAACGCACTTCTCCCTTTTGTTTTTGTTTGTTTTCTACTAGCTTTATTTGAGGTGTCCAACGCATACACATCATTCGCTGCAATGTCAGGTGGCTCAATGAGCTGCGTTGCCCGACATTGCAGTGTGGTTTGGGTCAGTGCGCTGTGATAAAATGCAATAAAAATAAATGCTGGGCTGTGTTGCAGTGTGAATGGGACACATAGGAAACAATTGCTTCCTCTGTGTCCCTGTGGTGACAGGCATTTTACAAAAGCGGTAAAACGTCTGTCACTGCATATAGTGTGGATTGGTCCTTAGTACAATTATCCTATTTTCCCTGTTTATTTCCAGAAAAATGGAAATGTTTGGGTAAAATTTAAAAAAAAATCAGTGTGGAATAGTTTTACAAATTGAAAGTCATTTTGTTATGCTGGGAACGTGAATTGCAGTGTATATAAAAGTACAGCTTAGTCAGTAAATAAACTAAACGGTTTAAATTTTTATTTTTTATTACAAATGAAATAACCAGAACTTTACATGAGAACCGGTAACCAAACCATTTCCTGGTAATCATCTAAAAGCTTCCTGCCAATATGCATTTTCAGTTATTGACAATACTGATCCAGGAGCATATATTGCTCTTGCAAGAGCTTGATCAATTGTCTGCCGATTTTCAGGTATCATTTTATCTATAAATGAAGAGGCTGTGTATTTTCGTGAGGCAGGGGTTTGCAACATGTCCTTACTTTGAAGATGCTGCTGGTGAATAGGGATGGGCGAGCGGTTCGGGCCGAACTTTCACTGTTCGGTCGTTCGACGAATAGCTGAACAAACGGGACGTTCGACCGTTTGTTTGCCCCCCCCGAACTGACCGCAATGCATTGCGGCGCTGAACAGTGCATTCCAAGCCCTGATTAGCTGAAGCAGAGAAAGCTTCAGCCAATCAGGGCACAGAGCACTTCTCAGAGTTATGATTGGACACTGTCATCATGACTTTATCCAATCATGGCTCATTCCTGCCCCACAGTATAAAAGTATTCTCTCAATGGCAGCCATTTTCGGTGTGATTTCAGCGTGGAGAGATATAGAACAGGGCTCTCTTCAATGCTATTAGTTAGTGTGCTATACTGTGCTTCAATTGTCAGTGTAGAATATTACTTTAGTGTCAGTCTAGGAATAGTGTGAGTGTAGTGAGGAGGACCATCATTCAGCTTTGCATAGTGTGCAGCTAGAGTAGGGACAGCTCAGATAGTTACACTGTAGTGTAGTGAGACCGTGTCACTAATTTTTACATTAGTGTATAGCTAGAGTAGGGACAGTTCAGATAGCGTCAGCGTAGTGCCGGTTGAACACCGTATATTTGATTGTGTTACTGCAAGTTTAACGTCATTTACTTCTGTGTGTGTTACTGCCAGTTTAACGCCATATAGTTTTGTGTGCCTTACTGCCAGTTTAACGCCATATGGTTTTGTGCATTACTGCAAGTTTAACGCCATTTACTTCTGTGTGCGCTACTGCCAGCTTAACGCCATATAGTTCTGTGTGCGTTACTGCCAGCTTAACGCCATATAGTTTTGTGTGCGTTTCTGCAAGTTTAACGCCATTTACTTCTGAGTGAGTTACTGCCAGTTTAATGCCATATAGTTTTGTGTGCGTTACTGACAGTTTAACACCATATACCTTTGTGTGTATTACTGCAAGTTTAACACCATTTACTTCTGTATGCATTACTGCAAGTTTAACGCCATATAGTTCTGTGCATTACTGCAAGTTTAACTCCATATAGCTATGTGCGTCACTCTACGTTTGATGCATTATATTGCAGTATATTATAGTGTATCCATGGAGTGTGTCTGTGTAGTGTGAGTACTCAAATTAAAGTGCACCAAACACCACTTTACATTGATTAAAGTGCATCTACGTACAGATTTCCACTTCTTCTTTACATTTGCTAATTAGCACTGCCCCCTCCCTCCCAATAATGTCTGGGAGGACAACAAGGAGAGGCAGACATTCCCTTGGCATTGTAAGGGGGCCAGCAAAAAATGTGTCCACAGGCAAAGGTGGGCGTGGTGGTTAGTCCTCAGGCAGGGCATCATTTCCTCTGTTTAGTGAGTTTGCCCGTGCTATCCAGCCACAGCATGCAGAGGAGGAGGTCATGGACTGGCTTAATATACCTTCCTCATCCTCTGTCACGCAAGCAGAGACAAGTGTGCAGTCCCCTGCAGTTGCCAGAGTGGATAAACCTGCCTCCGTGTCCACATCTATTCTTGCCATAGCCCCAACATCAGCTATGAAGGAGTCAGCTGAGTTATTTGACCACAGCATCAGCCATTTGCTCCTTGATGATGCCCAGCCATTACTGGATTCAGATGTTGGTTCTGAGGCTGAGGATGACAGGAACATGAGGCATTTTTTTACAGCAAGGCCAATTCTTGCTTTCATCAAGAGTACCTCTATAGGGTTATGGTGGGAAGGCACCACCGACACCCAAAGACCAATTTTTCTGCACCTGCTTTGACATGTGCATATCATTGCAATTTTTTTACAGAAAGGCCAATGCTTGCCTTCGTGAGGAGCACATCTACATGGTTATGGTGTGAAGGCACCACCAACACCCAAAGCCCAATTTTTCCGCACCCGTTACTTCTATCAAAAGTCGAAGTAACACCAGAATTTATCCAAAAAATCTCTAATCTTGTTCCCAGTGCACTACATTGTGACCTCATCATACACACTGGCTCCCCAGCTGTTGCTGAGCAAAATAAAGGCAGCTTACAGGGAAACTGTCATTTTATTTGGCTTTATAACTGCAATTATTGCTGCTGCAGATTCTAGACATTGTACAGATCTGCCACTTTACAGGTAGTCTAAGGGGACCCCCCAGGCACTATATTGGAGGGAATTTTTCATTTTTATGCTTTCACTTTAAAAATAAAAAATCACTGCTCATTTAAAGATGACTTTTTTACAAACTTTTTTTCATTCATACATGTCCCCCAGGGCCGGTCTCGGACCCCTATAACCATTGTATGCCCAATTACTTGCATATAAGCAAAATGGGCACTTTTGATTTTTTTAAATAAATTTTTATTGGTTTTGTTAACAAACAGTGGAAGATGAAACAAGGGTAATACATCAACTGTTACCTTGTGTATATTCAGTCAATTGGCTCATGGTGCAGTTACATAAGAAGTGTATAGTTTCCTTAAACTACATTGCTGCTTGTATCTCCTAATTGCCGTTAGAGTGGACATACAGAGTTGTCTAGCTCTATGAACTTAAGATTATGGGAAAGACATTCCCGGATGCGAGTACTTATGACCCTAGTATGGGTCTCTCGAGAGATAGCACTCAGTCTATGGCTCTCTTGGGTACTTAGCATAAGTTTTGGAACCTATCTCCCCTGGATACCCCATATGGGAGCACTTTTGTATCCAATAGAGGGGGGATAGGTAGTTGATTTCTAGATGTTTTGTGCTTAGGTGTTAACAGCTTAAAGTTTTTTAGGCGTCTCGCAGGCGGGAATGTGCACTGTTTACAAACATTTCAGTAATTAGTTCAACGATAGTAAATAGCAAGGTAGAAGTGATTAAGTTCGGTATGATTGACACAGAATCCAAAGTGGACATGGCATTAGTTATTTATCAATGGGGGTTAGTTAGTTAGGTAATTTTGGCCAAATTTCCCACCTTTTGTGAAAAGCTACTCCTGACATGAGTTTGTAAGCTATGATGCTCTCATGGGTATAGTTCTGGTGAACCAGGGATATCACCTCTGATACGTTTGGCGCAATATTTGTCTTCCATTTCCGGAGGATTATTTGTTTTGCTGCTAGTAGAATGTGTGTGACTACTGTTCTCTGGGTTGTTGGATATTGTTCTATGCTCAAGTTAAGGATAGCTTATTCAGGGCATGGGGTTTTTATGATACCTGTTAATTTGGCGATAAGGTTGAAGATTTGTGACCAAAAGCTCGTTAGATTTGGGCAACTCCAAAGAATGTGCAATAGGTTGCCAGTTCGTCCGCAGCCCCTCCAACATTGGGAAGTCGCTGCGTCCGAAAATCTGGCAATCCTGTGGGGAGTGTAGTACCATTTGTGTGTGATTTTCACGGTCATTTCCCAGTGAGCTACGCATTTGGAAGCTTGGTAGATGGATCTGAACGCCACCCTCCACTGTTCCACAGTGAAGTTTTTGCCCAGATCCAGTTCCCAGTCCTTCATATTTTTGGAAACATGTAGTGTTTTTTTGTTGTTTAAGGTATTGTAAAAAAGGGAGATGCCCTTCTTTGGTGGTTTAGGTGAGAGGTAGAACTCCCAAATGTGCTCCGCTAATTGAATTTTGGGAGGAGGGTGCTTGGCAAGGAAGGTTAGTAGGCGTGCGCACGTGAAGTAGTGCTGTTTAGGTATTTGGAATTCAGACATGAGATTATTTGTGTTTTTAGGTTTGTTGTTTTGGAGAAGGTCTCCTATATGTTTGATGCCTGCTTCCTGTAGGGGTGTTGTGCTAAGCATTGGGACGACTTCTTCCAGAGAATGTAGTGGGAGAATGGACTCACGGGTCCTTCCTTTCTTAGCTTGTCTGGAGTTTAGGGTTCTCCACGCTAGGATTGCGGCCTGTGTGGGTAATGGAAGACGTGAGATATCTTGAGGGTTCCAAAGATCAGCCACGAGAAGTCCCTTGAGACTTCTCGTGGGTGATAGAGTTGTTTCTATTCCTACCCATGGTAACTAGGTGTTGTTTTGTAACCAGTGTTTTAGTTGTTCCAAATGTGTTGCTAAGTAATAGTCCCTTAAAACCACCCAGCCGGCTCCCCCTGCCAGTTTATGGGCCGTCAAACTTGTAAGGGCGCATCTGGCTCTCTTGCCCTGCCACACGTATTTGTTCATGGATCTAGTTAGTGAGTTTATAATGTGTAGTGGTATGGGGATGGGTAGCGCTCTAAACAGGTACAGTATTTGGGGTAAGATCATCATCTTGTATGAGGCTAGTCTACCTGCCCACGTGAGTTCTTTAGCTGCATATTGTTTCAATTGCTTTTCAATACTTAGGATAAGAGGGCGGAAGTTGAGTAATGGAAGGTCTGAGGTTTTATTATTTAGGGTGATGCCTAGGTATGGTATGCCTTTATCGCTTCATTTAAAGGGGAGGTTTTTCTGGAGAAGGAGTTTGGATGACTTCTTGACTCCAAGATTAAGAATTAGGGATTTCGTGCAGTTGACCTTATAATAAGATACCTGGCCAAAGTTATTTAGGACTCGATAGGCTTCGGGGAGTGATATCGTAGGGTTCGTTAGGGAGAGTATGACATCATCCGCGAATAATGTTATCCAGTGGTCGTGCGGCCCTATACGGAAACCATATATTCGAGGATGAGATTTTAGTGCTGTCGCTAAGGGTTCTATCATTAAGTTGAAAATTGTCGGAGACAGGGGGCACCCCTGTCTGGTTCCATTAGTTATATTGAATGGTGTTGATAACATACCTGTAGTGTATACTTGGGCTATAGGTTGGGAATATAAGGCCAAAATGGCTGAGAAGATGTGGCCCGAGAAACCAAATTTAGATAAGACCATTAACATATATTTCCAGTGCACTCTGTCAATCACGTCAATAGAGAGCAGCAGAGAAGGCGTTTGTGTGCGTTCCGCATAGTGAATAATATTCAAAATCCTCCTGGATGCATCGGAGGTCTGCCTCCCCTCTATGAATCCCATCTGGTCATTGCTTATTAGCG
>BLSH010552316.1:2577436-2587913 GCA_018402905.1 Glandirana rugosa | reverse complement strand
GACACTCGTCTCTTGAGAGACTATACTTAGTTCTAACACTAAAAAATTGTTAATTTGGTTTAATTGTTAAAAAATCACAATCTTGATTCATATCAGAGAGTTCTCTGCTCACAGTTGACAGCTGTCAAAAAAAAACAAAAAAAAAAAACAGGCAGCCTGCCAAGTTTATCACAGCATTGTCAGCGCTGGGAGATCACTATAAAACAAAGTATAATTTAGTTCCTTTAGATCAAAGGAATGATCTTTGATCTGTAAATGAGGTCAGTTTAATGACTTAAAGACTAAACCTTTTACTGACACTTGTTGCTCACAATTTAAAACCAGTATTATATATATATTTTTAGCAGAGACCCTAGAGAATAAAATGGCGGATGTTGCAATATTTTATGTCACGCTGTGTGTGTGTGTGTGTGTGTGTGTGTGTGTGTGTGTGTGTGTATATATATATATATATATATATATATATATACACACACACACACACACAGTGGGTAAAATAAGTATTGAACAAGTCACCATTTATTTTTCTAGGTAAATCTGTTTCTAAAGGTGCTATAGACATTTTCACCACATGTTGGTAACAACCCATGCAATCCATACATACAAAGAAACCAAAACAAATTGAATGACACGGGGAAAAAGTATTGAACACCTGAAGAAAGGGAGGTGCAAAAAGGCGTGGAAAGCCAAGACACCAGCTGAAATCTATCAGTAATTAGAAAGCAATCCTACCCCTTGTCAGTGCAAATTAATATTGGCTGGTTCAGTGTCAACTGATGGCCTATAAAAAGGTGTCTCATTACCAAGAAAGAAACTTCTGAGTGTTCTAGTGAGTACTGTTGGAGCCATAATCTGGAAGGGGAAAGAACATCTTTTCACCATAAACCGGCAACGATCAGGTGCTCCTCGCATGATTTCTGACAGAGCAGTGAAATTAATTATCAGAAGAGTTGGCCAAGAGCTACTTGTGGAGAGCATCATAAAGACCTGGAATTAGTAGGTACAATTGTTTCAAAGGAAACAATAAGTAATACACTCGACCGTCATGGCCCGTATGTATGCTCACCATGCAAGACTCCATTGCTGAAGAGAAAATATGTTGAAACTCATTTAAAGTTTGCTGCACAACATTTAGACAAGCCTGTGAAATACTGGGAGAATATAGTCTGGTCAGATGAGACCAAAATTGAACTCTTTGGATGTCATAATACACACCATGTTTGGAGGTCAAATCGCACTGCACATCACCCCAAAAAACACCATAGCAACAGCGAAGTTTGGAGGGAAACATCATGGTTTTTCAGCATTCGGTATCGACAAACTTCATATCATTGAAGAAAGGAATGGAAAAATTTACAAAGACATTCTTGATAACAATCTGCTGCAATGTACCAGGATGATAAAGATAAAACGAGGGTGGACATTTCATGAAGACAATGATCCCGAACACAAAATCAGGGAAATTCTCAATTGGTTTTAAAGAAAGAAAATAAAGCTGCTAGAATGGCCCAGCCAATAACCTGACTTGAATCCAATAGAAAATCTATGGATTTAACTAAAGATCAGAGTTCATAGAAGATGCCCTCGGGAACATTCAAGATTTGAAGATTGTTTGTGTGGAAGAATCGGGCAAAATCACAAATGAGCAATGCATGTGACTAGTTTCTCAATACCAGAGGGATCTTGAAGCTGTCATTACCAACAAAAGATTTTGCACTAAGTATTAAATACATTTCAGATAACATATTCAATACTTTTTCCCTGTGTCATCCTATTTTATTGCACATAACTTAATTTCTGAACTTATTTGTTTTGGTTTCTTTGTATATATGGATTGCATTGGTTGTTACCAACATGTGGTGAACATTTAAAGCAGAACTCCGGGAAAAACCTTTTTTTCCATGTCCTTGTTTCTGATCTCCTACTTTCACCAACTATGCCATCCATCTTCTGCTGAGCTCTGTAGTTTCTCTGTAGTAGCCTGCTGAACTTGCTGAAAAACCTTTATTCCCCTCTGACATCCTGTTTGTAAGACCTCTGGCCGTTCTCTGTCCTGTACTGGCAGGCAGCGGTCTGACACGCCTTTCTGTAGGTTTCTAACATCCCAGCAGGCATTTCTATTTCTGCCTGCTGGGCTGTAGTGGGCAGAGGGGGTCACACAGCCCCCAGCCTGTACCGCCCATAAAGGTGGTTTCCTCCTCCCTCCTCCTACTCCCTGCCAGCAACGCGCCCTCCATCAATGATAGCCGAAATCTCCTGCTATGATGTGCCTGGTATTTCTGTAATACCTGGCATGCTTGCTATGTGCACACTGCCCTGTATTTTTGTACTCTCACAGCCGTTTTATGATACACAGAGCGCACAGTTCCGATATGGCTATGCCATGAGAAAGTTACAGAGTGGAGTTTACATAGCAAGCATGCCAGACATTCCAGAAATACCAAGCATGTCATAGCAGGAGAGCTCTTCTATTTCTGGAATGTCTGGCATGCTTTCTATGTAAACTCTGCTTTGTAACTTTCTCCTGTCATAGCCGTATCGGAACTGTGTGTATCACAATACGGCTGTGAAAGGAGAAAGTTACAGAGCGGTGTTCACATAGCAAGCATGCCAGACATTCCATAAATACCAGGCATGTCATAGTGGGAGATCTCTGCTGTCGTTAAGAGATGGCGAACAGGCATGCGGGGGGTGGGTCATCGCACTGATAAGCAGCACTGGTGGGCACGGTGTCACCATACTGATGGGCACTGATAAGCATCACTGGTGGGCACAGTGTCACCGCACTGAGGGGCATGGTGTCACCGCACTGATGGGCACTGATAAGCAGCACTGGTGGGCACTGATAAGCAGCACTGGTGGGCATGGTGTCACCACACTGATGGGCACTGGTGTACACGGTGTCACAACACTTATGGACGCTAATAAGTAGCACTGATGGGCACTGTGTCACCGCACTGATGGGCACTGATAAGCAGCACTGGTGGGCATGGTGTCACCACACTGGTCACTGGTGAGGATGGTGTCACAGCACTGATGGGCACCGATAAGCAGCACTGGTGGGCACGGTCTCACCACACTGATGGGCACTGATAAGCGGCACTGGTGGGCATGGTGTCACCACACTGATGGGCACTGGTGGGCACGGGGTCACAGCACTGATGGACGCTAATAAGTAGCACTGATGGGCACAGTGTCACCACACTGATGGGCACTGATAATCAGCACTGGTGGGCATGGTGTCACCACACTGGTCACTGGTGAGGATGGTGTCACAGCACTGATGAGCACCGATAAGCAGCACTGGTGGGCACGGTCTCACCACACTGATGGGTACTTATAAGCGGCACTGGTGGGCACTGTGTGACTGCACTGATGGGCACTGTGTGACCGCACTGATGGGCACTGATAAGTGGTACTGGTGTGACTGCTCTGATGAGACATGACTGATGAGCACTGATGAGGCTGCATTGTTTACGGACACCGTACATTTCCATATATCTGTAGGAGGAGTTTCACCATCCCTGCAAAGTTTAATTTTTATGTCTTATTTTCAGTGTGCTGTGTATTGTGTGTGATGTTACGTATCACAAAGACCGGTATTGTGGTGATATTGACGTTTATTGAGATTTCCATACATTAGAGGGTTCCACCATTATTGTGTTATTGATTAGTAAGTTAGCACTGCACTTTATTGTGTTTTTCTCATGCCGACATTTACTTGTGTCACATGCTGATATAAAACATCCTGGCTCTCTTTCTGTATTGCGGCTAGGGATGTTCTCATATACCATACCAGCACTGATTGTTATAACGATCTCAAATCTGCAGGAGGAGGAGGAATATTTCTAATAGTGAATTACAGCAGAGTGCAGTGTGTATAATATATCATTATGGGATGTGTGTACAGATCAGTAATGATTACAGAAAGCATGTAAAGACAATATGTTTATCTTCTAGTGTCTGGAGAGGAGAGAAGACATGTTGTCTGTCACTGGTTAGTGGGCCTGGCTGCAGAATGAGGGGCGTGATTCATGTTGAAGTGCGCTTGTTCACATTTACATGTACAGGCCTAGTGTACCTCCCACATTCATTGAAATGTGCAATGTATGAAGGGAAATGTAGAGGATATGATGCAATCAGTCTTCTAACAGAGCCTTCCTAGCTAAATACATGCCTGCATCATTTGAACTAGAGAGACCACTTCCTGTAAATTAAATTGGACATATCTTTTCAAAGGTAAGGAATTTTACAAATGTAATAACTCTTTAGTATAGGGGGGGTGTACTAATGGGGGATTTTTTGAAAATCCCGGAGTTCTGTTTAATGTTTAATAGCACCTATAGAACTATATTTACCTAGAAAAATGGTGTTCAATACTTATTTTATCCACTGTATTTTTTACGACTGTAAAGGAACATAATCCACACTTCTGTTTTTGTTTTTTCAATTTTCCAGGAAAAAAACAAAAAACAGCTTTGGAAAGAAAACTTTTTTTTAACAATTTTTCCATTTTTTTCCCAGGCCTTCCCATCTGTAGGCCTAATCTGTCTCCTCATAGCTTTATTGTGACCCACCTTTCTAATTTGTAAATATCGGAACAGCTTGGACTTATGTAGATGATGAGAGGCTTGGAGATCTGCAAAAGATGTTACACCATTGGAACACACCAATGAAAGTATGAAAGCAGGTCAATTTCAAAGTGATCCGATGTTTAAAAGCCTGTAGTGACTCAAAACCAGGTTGAAAGGTTGGGTTATGTAGAAAGGAAAATAATAGCAAATGTAGGGATAACAATCCCCTAGAATATTAAAGGCCATCACAAACCAGCAGAGAGTGGCGAAAGGATTAGAAATCAAGGCTCTATCTCACGGATGCAGCCATAATTGTATGTGGACAGCGGGGTGCAGATCTCTGCTTCCAAATGGACTCACAAAGGGGTTTCATACCTGGAATGGTGTTTCATTAATTGAGGGAGTTGTGGCTTGAAAATATCTCTGGAAGTTTGGGACACCCAAGCCTTCACAGGATCAAGTCTGAATTAACCGGTTCCCCACCGCGCGCCGTGTTTTCACGGCGGCAGTGGGGGAGCGCTGCGCGAATCACCATAAATAAGCGGCGATTCGCATTTGGCCACCAGGGGAGTGTGCCCGCGGCTCGGGCGGACCCGATGTCCGCCGGCGAGCCGCGATGAGCGGCCACAGAGAAAGAACGGGGAACCGCCGATGTAAACACGGCGGTTCCCCTCCCTGTCAGTGGGGCATGAGAGATCTACTGATCCCTGTCACTGGGATCAGTTAGATCTCTCATGCCCATGTTAGCCCAACCCCCCCACAGTAAGAACACACCCAGGGAACACAATTAACCCCTTCACTGCCCCCTGCAGGTTAACCCCTTCATTGCCAATGACATTTATACAGTAATCAGTGGACATTTAAATTTCTGATCGCTGAATAAATGTCATTGGTCCCAAAAAAGTGTCAAAATGTTCCGACATGTCCGCCCCAATATCGCATTACCGCTAAAAATTGCAGATCGCCCGCATTACTAGTAAAAAATTAAAAAAAAATAAAAACCCCAGAAATGAATTCTCACCATCCGTAAACGCGGCCACTTTTGCGCAAACCAATCAATAAACGCCGATTGCAATTTTTTTATCGCAAATAGGAGGAAGAATATAAATCGGCCAAAAACGGTGAAAAAAAATGTTTTTTTATATTTTTTTTTTGGATTTGAATTTTAGCAAAAAGTAAGAAATTTGGGTTTTTTTGCAAAATGGTCGCTTTTCTTTTGTTTATAGCGGCGATCAGAAATGACGCAGAGGCGATCAAATACCACCAAAAGAAAGCTCTATTTGTGGGAAAAAAAGGACGCAAATTTTGTTTGGGTACAACGTCGCACGACCGCGCAATTGTCAGTTTAAGCGACGCAGCGCCGAATCGCAAAAAGTGCTCTGGTCCTAAAGTGGGAAATTCTTCCGGGGCTGAAGTGGTTAAAAAATATTTAGAGATTCAAGGTTTGCAATAATGCCATAAAGTGAATCACCTGCCTTTGGATGTCTGCTATGGTGGAAGCAGGTATCTAGACCAGAAAGACCCAGAATAAGACCCCATACACACTATGCAAATTTTGCTGTCTGATTTCCTTTAGATTTACCAAAACCATGTAGTGCAATGGCCTGCCTATTTGCATACAAATTGAAACTTTTAAGGTTTGACATCATATTATATGGTTTTGGTAAATCTAAAGGAAAACATCTAAAGAGAGTTGTATAGTGTGTATCCAGCTTAAGTATAGCAATTTAGGCAGTTACATCATTTTTATCCCTGCAGTGTGGCCCAGCCTTGAGAAGGTATGGTCGGCCCAGATACGCAGGTGTTGTCTAAGTGTAGAGAAGAGTTTTTTTTTTTTAATAACAAACATGTTATAGTTCTCTACTCTGTGCAGTGGTTTTGCACAGAGCAGCCCCATCCTCCTTTTCTCGGGTCCCCCGTTGGTGCTTCTGGCCCCTCCTCCTCCCTCCAAGCAGCGTGCTATGGGGGCACCCAATCAGATTTGCTCCCAAGCCACTGCTTTGTGCGTCCTTTAACACACAGAGCACGGCTTGGCCCTACCCCCTGCTCTCTCCTCATTGGCTCACTGTCTGTGAATGACAGTAGCGGGAGCCAGTGAGGAGGAAGACACCCAGGAGACCTCATTTTCCAAAATATTTGGACAAAAAAATTAGTGTCATGGATTAGAAATCAAGGCTCTATCTCACGGATGCAGCCATACTGTCTACTTTCCAAAAAGGGATAATTTGGGGGATGTTTGTACTGTCCTGGCATTTTTGGGCCTCAATAAATTGGATAGATTGTCACTAAATCGGGATTGATCAATTTTCAGATAGTATGTGAACTCTATAACTTTCTTACAGACTACATAATAAACACTGATTTGGGTTATTTTCACCAAAGAAATGCAGCAGAATACAATTTGGCCTAAATTTATGAAGAAGGATTATTTATTTGCAAAATTGTCTTTTTTCATTTAGCAAAAAATAAAAAACCCAGTGATGATTAAATACCACAAAAAGAAAGCTCTATTTGTTTGAAAAAAATATATATATTATAGGGTAAGAGTGCCTGGTACTGAAGTGGTTAAATTTGTGAGGGTTCACTTGTAGGCCTTATAAGGTTTCGAATTGTTCCAAAAGCTTCTGGAAAGATGGTAAGGAAACAAGGGGGTTACTGATGGCATCATCTGCAAAAAGACTCAACTTATTATGGCATTGCTCAACCATCTAACCCATAATATCTGACTTGTTCCTAAGGAGTTGGGCTAAGGGTTCTATGGTGAGTGTGAATTAATAGGGGTGATAGTGCTCACCCTTATTTGGTTCCCCGCAATATAAGGAAGCCTGAATATTTAAGGAGGGCTTACAGTGCATCATATAAGTTCTTTATCCATGCTCAAAATTTTCGACTGAAACCCCATCTATGCAGGATAAAGAAAAGGTAGTCAAAAAAGAGAGTCAAAAGCTTTTCGGATATCCAGTAAGGGGGAGCAGTGAGTGGGATATTGCGTTTTTGAGATGCCTCGATGAGACCGGTTGTTTCGTGAATGTTATCACTGGCTTGGCTTGTGGACATAAAGCCTACCTGATTACAAGTCCCCCGATACCTTGGGTCAATCTAATTAGCATAATAGAGTTTTATATCCACATTTAGGAATGATAAGTTAGACCAGTTGATTTTGTCCTTTCCCGGTTTCGGAATCATTGATATTGAAGCCAAGAGGGTATCTGGGCTGAGGGATTTCTGGTCTTGAAGGTCATTTAGAGTGTCTTGTAAGACGGGATCTAGGATATCCAGAAAGCTTTTATAGTAGCAGGCTGAAAAGCCATCAGGTCCTGGTTTTTTATGTTTTTTACAGTTTTTTTTAAGTTCTTGATAGCTGAGAGTACCTCAGCATCTGTTATTGGGGATTCTAATAATGTGCGTAATGCGGGGTAGGGATATTATGGAGAGTAGGGCTTCTGCGTCCCATTCAGAGAAATTATTCATGGAGGAGTATAATTCTTAAAGATCTTGCTTAAAAATGTGTACTATTTTGGATGGGTAACTAGTAAAGCACTATTTACCTATACATAGACGGTAAAGTTTAACACTAGACCTAGATTCCGATCCCTGGAGTCTAGCAGGGGTTCAGGCTTATTTTTCTTAAGATAGTATGTATGTATGTTTCATTCGTCTGAGGTATTTATAGGCACGATCAGTGAGGGGCACATTTAAGTTTCTCTTGGCCTCCTCCAGGTTCAGTCTAGTTCGGTCCAAGGGGGTGTGGAGAAATGCCTGTGCCTTTTTTTGAAATTCATGTTCAAGTGGAATGAGACAAGCAGCTCGTCTTTTTTGAGAGAGGAGGCTAGTTGTATAGTGTCCCTTTATCATGGCCTTGTGTGCTTTCCAGAGGGCAAAAGCAGAGACGTCCGGATATCTGTTTACTGTTAGGTATTCTAGGATGTGTGAACGGATAAAGGTCTGCTGGGGCGCATCTGAAAGAAGAGAGTTGTTAAGGCTCCATGATGCTTCTGCTCCTGTGGCCAGTAGAGAGGATAGTGTGATTATCACAGCTAAGAGCAGTGTTAATTTTGGCTGCGAATTAGTTTTAGTCTTAGTCTTAGGACTAAAATGGCATTTTAGTTTTAGTCCCATTTTAGTCTTCTACAATTGTTTTAGTTTTAGTCGTATTTAGTCGACTAAATCTCCAGGACCTTTTTGTCAACTAAAATCTAATGGGTGTAGTTAAATTGTAATGCTTTATTTAATCATTTTTCTACAATTTCCAAACTCATTATATACTGCTGGAGTGAAAAATCGAATATGTTTTAATTTATGGTATTGAGGTATGAACATGAACTACAGACCAGTGTTAATTTTGACGTCAAATTTCAATTTAGTTTTAGTCTTAGTCTTTTGACTAAAATGCCATTTTAGTTTGTCGTATTTTAGTCATCTCAATTGTTTTAGTTTTATTCATATTTTAGTCAACTAAAATGGTATTAAGTTAGTCGACTAAAATGTTTTAGTCAACGAAATTAACACTGGCTAAGAGCTTGGTCCATGAGGCTGGGGGTATGGCGGCCGCTATTATAGACGGCAGCAAGGCGTGAGACATGAAAATGGGGTCAGTGAGAGAGAAGGACTTATGGGGGTGTGAGTTAAAGGTGAAGTCCTTGGTCATTGGGTGAAGCTCTCTCCAGCAAGCACCTAAGGAATGTTAGGATAGTAGAGTATGGAGATGCACTGCCTGTTGAAAAGGTGAAGAGTGATGCTCTGTCCTGTCCAGAGACAAATTTGGAGTCTCCGCATAGAATTAGGACACTCGGTTGATGCATACACAGTGTTTGAAACAAATACTTAAAGAAGGGGAGCTTATTAGGGTTAGGGGCATAGTAGGAGAATATCGTCTCTTTCCTGTCCTGCAGGAATCCTGTATTTACTAGGTGGTGCCCAGGGGGGTCTTTGATATCCTTAATAGGCAAAAACCGTAGACCTTCAGAAGGCGATAAGAACCCCCCTTTTCTTAACCTGGGTATTCACCTGGAAGACCTTAGGGTATCTGAAGTATTTTGGAAAAGAATATTGTGAGAAGTGTCTCTTGGAGACAAATATTTGCTTTCAAGGACTGGAAGTGATGCAACTTCACAGTTTGTTTATTGTTGAATTAAGACCCTTAACGTTAAAGGTAAATATGCAAAGATTCCACATGATACAGTTGTACTCATAAGTTTACATACCCTGGAAGAATTTATGATTTCTTGGCCATTTTTCAGAGAATATAAATGATAACACAAAAACATTTATTTCACTCATGGTTAGTGTTTGGCTGAAGCCATTTATTATCAATCAACAGAAACTACCCAAATGACCTTGATCAAAAGTTTACATACCCTGGTCTGATAACATGCACACAAGTTTGCACAAAGGGATTTGAATGACTATTAAAGGTACCATCCTCACCTGTGATCTGTTTTCTTGTAATTCGTGTGTGTGTATAAAAGGTCAATGAGTTTCTGGACTCCTGACAGACCCTTGCATCTTTCATCCAGTGCTGCACTGACATTTCTGGATTCAGAGTCATGGGGAAAGCAAAAGCATTTTCAAAGGATCTGTGGGAAAAGGTAGTTGAACTGTATGAAACAGGGAAGGGATATAAAAAGATATCAAATTAATTGAGAATGCAAATCGGCAGTGTTCAAACTCTAATCAAGAAGTGGAAAATGAGGGGTTCTGTTGAAACCAAACCACGATCAGGTAGACCAACTAAAATTTAAGCCATAACTGCCAGGAAAATTATTCAGGATGCAAAGAAAAACCCACAAATGACTTCAGGTGAAATACAAGACTCTCTGAAAACATGTGGTGTGGCTGTTTTAAGATGCACAATAAGGAGAAAACTAGTTCCAGTAAACCCATCAAAGACAACTAACTATTAT
>BLSH010552316.1:2557879-2577081 GCA_018402905.1 Glandirana rugosa | reverse complement strand
AATACAGGTGGGAAGGATTCGGATGAGATAAGGGGTCGGTGTCGGGGGTGAACGATTAGTATGATCAATCAGTGTCGAAACTGAGGCATCATCGATGAAATATCGGCCGGGTTAACAATATGGTAATTCGATGAACATGGGACCAAACGATTATCACGGTCACTCCTTCGATGACACTGGGAGTTAAAGACGGAGACCTCTCTGATAATGAGGAAGGTGTTCAAGTCGCGGGGAAACCTTAAAACACGATCTGGAAGACCGAGAATATACATGAGGTTAAAACTTACACTATTACGGTGAATACAATAGAACATACTGACTGAACGAAGAGTAAAAGAGACCAGAGGCAGAAATTGAGGGTCACAGTAGCTTCCTCACTGGCACTATTAGCAAACCAGGGTACAAGTAGCTTAATGGTATAACAATTGGGCCGGCTATAAAGTAGCTACTACGGAGTCAAAGCTGTGACTAACTAGTATGATTAGCAAGTGGGGGCTGTGGCTGGGGAATAGAGTAGGCTTAGGAAGGGTGGACATAAGGGGATGAGGGAAAGGCCTAATGGAGGAAGTGGGTTGAAGCATACACTATATTGTAGTTGCTGGGTTACCCTGCCACAATATAATGAGTGAAGGGGGATCTGCACTGCTCATGATTCAAGCTTGGACCCATGCCAGATGGGGCCCCTGTTTGAAAGCACACCCTTTGTGGCCTAGAGCCAAATGGATCATAAGGCAATCAAGTATGGGCAGATATGGGGTGGAGAGGAGCAGTGCAGGTGCTGTCAGGGATAAAGAATATTGCATTCCAACTGCGAAAACACTAATAACATGCAAAAACAATAAGCGTAGTTAGAACAGAGAGGTATCCGATGCCTCGTGGAAAAGAGATAGGAAGCGGGGGTCCCCAAGAGTCTTTGGACCCCACCTAATATCTTGCTATGTCATGGTGCAAGCTATGCAAGGGGCATAGTTAGCATTCTGTAAACAGAGTACACATGAGTGATATCGATATAGAATCATTTTTCTCCCCCAGTACCGAGATATAGGCCGGGAGTGCTTTTCTCAAAAACGACCCAGGTCAGAAACCAGGTAAGAAAAGTGGGGTCTGAGGGGAAAAAAGAGGGGGAGGTTTAGAAGGGGTCCATAGAAGGGGTTATAGTTCGATATGGGTGAGCCTCAGTCTGTAGTAGTCCGTATGGTACTGGGCACAAATGCATAAATAGGAATAAGCCGGGCTAAATAGCCATGATAGATTTAGGGTCTATAAACTCTTCAAGTAAAATGTAAAGCTCATCACTTACTGTATCTAAATGAAGAAAGGTGAATTTCACTATGAAAAATTATGACAGGACAGTTCAGCCCTCAGGGCCCAAGTTCGAGGAGGACAGCGAAGCCAGGGAGCATTGACCAGTCTCCAGTTCCATAGATCGGGACCACAGAGTAGGGGCAAGAGGTCCCATTGTTGGTGAGTCTTGCTGTGCCTTTGGACCTCTAGGCAACAAGCTGGAAGGAGGGAGCTAGAAGCTATTTCTGTGATGTTGCGTCTCGGCCAAGGTGGTGCTCATGTGGGTGCAGTTGCGGTGCACAAAGATGAAATGGAATGGGTATCCCCACCTATAGGATATGCAATGGTGTTGAAGAATTTGCAGTATGGTTTCATTTCCCTCTCTTTTGAAATAGCGGAAGCAGCCAAGTCTGCAGATATCTAGTTGTCATAGCCCTGGAAAGTGAGATTGTGTTTGTTGTGTACCACTTGAAGGATGATTTCCTTGGTGTGGTAGTAAAAAAATTAGATGATGATGCCCCTTGGCGGGCCTGAGGATGGCTTTCTAACCAGGGCTCTATGAATTCTTTCTAATTCTAAGTGATCAATCGGGATCACTGGTGTTAATTCTTGCATGAGAGCAGTAAATGGTTGATTGTACATTAATCACAGTCTCTGGGATTCCACTGAAGCACAGATTGGATCTAAGTGATCTGTTCACCAGACCCTCCAAATTGTAATGAAGTGCGCGCCATGTTCTTCCCTTAATCCCTTAAAAGCTCTTTGTCATGTGTAGAAATGCAAGTGACTACGTTGTCCATCCTGGCCTAGTTTCCTGATTGCTCTAGTAAGGCCATCAGTGATCTGTTTAGGTGTAAACTGGAGCACTCTCTGTAGCATTTTGTCTTTTTGTGATAGCAAATCTGTGTAGGTGTGACATCCCGATAGGGAAGTGATGGCGAACCTTGTCACTCCAGATGTTTTGGAACTACATTTCCCATGATGCTCCACTACACTGCAAAGTGCATGAGCATCATGGGAAATGTAGTTCCAAAACATCTGGGGTGCCATGGTTTGCCATCACTGCCATAGGGGGTCAGGGAGTTTACCTGGCTGTTACTGTGTTAGTCTTTCTGTGCTGTGGAGACAGAGCTCAAAGAGGTGGCTGGGCCTTTTTCAGCATCATCTTGGGAGCTGCAGCCTGGACCAGTGCCTCTTTTATTGCGTGGCTCCCCTTCCCCTTCGGTGGTGTCATGGAGGTATTAGATGTTATTGAGGACCCAAGAGAGTGTCAGGTGCCCAGCTTCTGTGATCCAAATCTTATCCCGGTGCTAGTTAGTAAGAGCAGAACTATCCTAAAGTGTGTCCGCTGTCGATCGCCTTGTTTATACACCCAAAAAATAAAGAATGTTTTAAGGGACAGACCTAGATCTATACTCGGACAAATAAAGGTAAAAAATAAATAAAAAAGGGGGGAGATCGATGTGCCACTTGGTCCTTTTTCTGCCTTCACTCTGATTTGAGTGCATGTACACATGTAGTGGCTTAAAGAGGCTCTGTGCTGTAGCAAATTAAATGCCATCCAGTTACGGTTTATATCTACTTTTAAAAGGCTTGGCAAAGGCTATGAGAATTTTTTGCTCTTAGGCTCTTGATATGCTTGGGCTGTAGTTAGGTAAAACCCATAATGAGCTACTGAGTGTGCCATCTATGCAGAGGCAATTCATTTGGAATAAAAAAAAAAAAAAAACTTACTAAGCACTTTTCTGCTTTGTTTATGCAGTTATGTGATGTTAATGGTATCTTTACAACCTCTTTAACTTTTTGATTCTCTGACAGAACTATATAATAATTGCATTTGATTCGCCCTTGGCCAACAAAACCTCATTTGGTCACTATAATAAGTATTTACTAGTTAGATAGAAGCCAGTACAGTTGATGTGAATGAGATTTTCTTGGGAAGATGTAAACTGATTCAATTACTTCCCCTAATGGACTGTAAAAGCGTATAGTAACACTTTATGGGTGATTCACTTATAATGCATAGTTTATTCATTCTCCTATGAACATAGAAGCACATGTCATTCTTGTTTTTAATATTCATTCACATAACTGTGGATGTAAATGCAGGCTAAACAGTTTATGGTTGCATAAAGGAAGAGCTTACAGTTCAGCTATATATTTTACCAAGATTTTGGTATCTAAAAATATCATAGTTCACCTTTACCAAAAATCTGCTTATGCAGGTAAAGGGCGCCTGTAGATATAAAGGTAACTGTTCAACTTTGACTGAAATTAAATTATGCCTTTGCTATATGTGCTTGGCATAATCACATCCTGCTATGCAACCCCCTAGCATTTGCTCTCCCTCCCTTGTCACAGTAGCTCTGAGCTGAGTTCTGAGATCTGTTGCTATAGCGGAGAAGCTGATGGACCACTCATGTGGCAGGGGTTGAGAGTCCACTCCTGTGATGGTTGGTGTGAGCAGTAACAGCTGGGAGTGTCTTAGCAACGTCCTAGCAACAAGATAGGATAATGCCATTTCTGGGATTTTTTTTTGGCCAGGCTTAATGGGTAAGTTCACCTTTACAGGTACAGAGGGACTGGGGGGGATAGGGAGAGGGTCCAGTGTAAGTTCACCTTACAAATTTTCTGTAAAGGGGAACTTACACTTTAAGGCAGTACATAAATGGCCCACGCCTATAGAAAGAGCATTATCCAACTTTGATCAAAGCTTCAGTTTGTTTTTATCTACAGGTGCCCCTTATTATAACATAAGAGGTTTTATGATTAAGATGAACTAACCCTTTAAATATGCTATGGATATTGCACTTTGGTACATGTTGTACTTTAATGAATGCAGTCACCCCACCTGGTCTGATATTCAACTTTGCAGCCTTACTTCAGGAAACATACTTGCTGGGTCCTTTTTAGCCTATAGTGCCAGCGAAAAAGTTTCCTTGAAACAAGGCTTTCAGCACCCGGCAATGTCACATAGTGAAGATTGCTGTATTGAGGATGAAGGTGAGTATCGGGTCAGGAGGGCCTTGCTAAGGGAATTTAAGGACAACTTTTGCCAAAGGCACAGTTGTCCTTTAAAGAATAGATCTGCTAAAAGCTGATCTAATTTTGGGTGAATTGTCAGTTGGATCATTCTAATAGCAGCAGGTTAGGGAGGTGCCAGTTCTCCATAATGGGATAGTTTTGGTTGGTCGTAAACCAAATGTTGCAGGATGCAAACCCCAGATGTTGTCTGTTATAGGGAAACGCGTCAGTTAACACAAGAGCTCAGGAGTCACTACGTTCCTTGATTGTTTTGCTGGGTCCATGGTCAGACCCTGATGCCTTATTGCTCGTTTTTTTTTTATCAAAATGCTTTTATTTATTTATTTTTATTTGTTTGCACTGTTACAGAGAGTTGGTTATACACAAGTACAATTCAATTGCTTGACAGGTATAGACAGCCACACATGAGGGTGAGTTAAACAGTTATCCATCAGCATATAGATACGACAGTACAGTGCAAAAATGCCAAGGAACCTGCATCCTAGACCAAGTATTATATCAGCAGTGTACACTTTGTTCGCTTTTCCTGCAGGTCAAGTGCATAACTGGCAAACACTAAAAAAAGATAAAACAAGAGAAAAAAAAAACATAGAAAACAAGAACCAAAATCAATAACCGGTGTCCCCTCCCCCTCCATCAACCCCTCCGGGCTACTGTCTCAAAAGCCTGTCCAGCACCAGCTGCGATGGGGCAAGACAGGGATTATCGAGCCATGGTTGCCATATGAGTTTGAACTTTGAAGCAGCATTTCTATGGGTGTATGCCAATTTTTCCCTGAGGAGAATAGAGTTTATGTAGGCAATCCATTGTTTCCCCGTTGGCACCATAGATGCCATCCAGTACCTTGCTATGAGCTTCCTTGCTAAGTAAAGTAATCTAGTTATCATAATGTACATTCCCTTTGGATACATCTCTTCATCTAGGGCCCCTAATAGACACACTAATGGTGTCTGAGATAGTGGCGTCTGAATCAAATCAGAGATATATCCCAGAATCTCAGTCCAATAGCGATGGAGCTTCGGGCAGCACCACAGCATATGTATGTGATCTCCCTGATGTACCCTACATTTTTGGCGTAAAGGTGAGTCTCTCCTTCCCCAGGCATGCAACTGGACCGGCGTCCTATAGGCTCTATGCAGGATAAATAGTTGCGATAGCCTGTGGGAGGCCGAGACCGACGTGACAGGTATCGAGTGCCATATCCCACTGATCCCCATCTATCTCACCCACATCCGCCACCCACCGACTCCTGCAGTGCAAAGAGGCATGGAAGATAATAGAGTCAGGTATAGTCTAGAGATCAAACCACGCCGGGCGCTCACCCAGAGGACATCCATCAGTAGAGGAGATGTGGCTACATCCAGTGTATGTGTTTGACCCTGTATCTGCAATGCATGTCTAACCTGGGGGAACTGATAGAATCCCCTCAGCAAGAGGCAATATTCGGTACATAACTGTTCATAGTATTTTAGGACCGTCCCCAAATATATTTACGGAAAGAACCAAATCCCATTTTGACTCCATGTTGAGAATCCCTTCAGTTTAAATAATTCAGGGTATCTAGGTGTAAATACCAGCGGGCCATCGAGAGACAAAGGCTCCCTAAACGCCCTCCATACCTTCTTCAGGAGATCAGCTGTTGGGGAAGATGACGGGATGCTCGGCAGGTCCATTTCCATATGAGAGGCCGCCTTTAAGGCAGGGTTGGGAATGGTTATTAGTGTCACTATTGGATTCCCTACATTTTTTTCACCCCATCCTGCCATCTGCTGTATCTCAGAAGCTAAAAAGTGCATTTTAGAATGTGGGACTGCCAATTCCCCCCTTATCCTTTCCATATTGCAGGGTTGATAAGCTAATCCTAGCTTTCTTTCGTCGCCATATGAGATCGCGCATCTGTGAATCTATCCTTTTAAACCACCTGGTGGAAATCCACAAGGGTGAGTTGTGAAAAATGTATAGCAACTGAGGGACCCATATCATTTTTACTAAGTTTACCCGACCTACCACTGAGAGAGGGAGTTTACACCAATTGAGACATTTTTCCCGTTGTTTATCAAGTAAGGGGCCTAAATTTAATTGGAGGTATTTATTGGGGTCAGTAGAGGCCACCACAACCCAGGTATTTAAAGGACTGTGTGATAGCAATTTGAGCCACTTCAGCTGGCAGGGGTGCTTTTTATAGGTCCAGTGGCATAAGGATTGATTTGGACCAATTGATGGTGAAACCCGAAAACCTGCCGAACTCAACAATAGGCTCCATCAAATTCTGTAGAGATGCATCCGTGTCCCCCAAGCATTGTAGGGCATCGTCTGCATATAATGATATCTTTTCCTCTGAATGCCCCCTGCGGAATCCCACTAATGTAGAATTATTACGAATTAGGATTTCCAGTGGCTCCATTGCCAATGCAAACAATAATGGTGAGAAAGATGAAGAGAGACTATTGTTGATATGGAGCTTAGCTCTAGGTGTTGAGTATAGGACCCTCACCCACTGAATAAAATTATCCCCCAAGCCAATTCTAGTACTGCTAGAGACTCCTCCCACAGATCTTACTCTGCAGACAGGAACCAGCAGGGTAAGATCGTGTGACCTCCTCAAAGCAAAGCTAAAATAAGGTATTTAGCTGCTCTTTTAAAATGAGGACCAAACGCATCATGTATAAGATTCAATTGTACTTAAATGATCTGTATCAATATAACTGTAAAGCCAAACTCTAGCTAACACTTGTTAGCCACGTCACGCCAGCCTCTCAGTGGGAGGACTTTAACGCTGAGAGGCCGCATATATGCAGCCATATGTAAACACATTTCTGTATTGAGTGTGCATTACCTGCATGCTCCCGGTACAGTAAGCTGTGGGTACCAGAAAGCTGCTGATGCATACTTGCAATTAGGACCTTTCTGATTATGTGACCACTGTGACTGCCAGTCACATGATCGGAATGCCCGCCTCTGTCTCCCAGTATTTAGAACCTCTTAAAGGGCTGGAAAGCGGCGGCAGGAAAAGGTTAAGCAACCACAACATCTAGGAATTGTTAAGCTGCAGTTTATAAAATGTTTGTTTTTAGCTTTAATACTGCCTTACATTTTATTTCTTAAAGGCTAACTCCATCTTTCTGAGCAAGGTTCATGTTACGCCTATATTTAGGTTGTAATGAGACGCAAGGTCAGGGTCTGTCACCACCCACCCTTTTTTTTACTGGTGAAAGTCACTGTGGTTTTGGGTATAAAAGGGGGATAATTCCTGGTTAGCAGGTGATAGGTAAAAGTGAGCTTCTGCTAGCATACCACAATGCAATACATGGTAGTATGCTGCATTGCAGGGGCATTGTCTAGGTGTGTTGAGAGTGCCTTTCACAATTAATGGCACGGCAGCACTCAATGTAGAGCAGTGGTGTGAATGAGCCCTAACTTATCTTTTTCAAGCCTATTTTGGGACCCATTTATAACATTTTTTTTCTACTTTTCAAGTAGTAGAGTAGCAAGAGGGCAGAAGTCCAGACATCGGGTGACACCTATTCGTGGCATTTGCATTAGGAGTTATAATTACCATCTCATATCGCTTATCTATACAGTTGTTTATATGACAAATTGTAACTGCAATTACTTGTATTACTGTTAGATAATCAATTGTAAGTAAAATGGGTTGGAAGAGTGTACAGCATTCTGAGGCCGGGTACAAGTGGGCCAAATATCGGCCGAAATTAGACAGTACAGTAGAAACTGTCCGACATTCGGTCCGTGTGTACAGCTGCCTCTCCGACAGAAGCTGATGTCATGACTGGCTTCTGTCAAACGAGCATGCTGGAAAACCAACATCCAACCATTGGTTTCAAGTGCTGACCAGTGTGTTCTGGTGGGTCAGAACACAATAGCAGCGGATGTTGAGATATCTACCTTGTCCCTTGCTCTCATGTGCACTTCCTTTAATGAGGAGACAACTTTACTTCCTGGTTTTCTAATTGCCTGTTGTCTCGTATTGCATGCTATCTCTCTGAAGAAATGTCCTGACATCACTGGGGGAGGTGCTCTTGTAGTACATGGAAATCTCATGCATTTCATTCTACACAGAAGTCCCGATTAGGCTCTGCCCACGATTGGGCCCTTAAGCCACTCCCACCTATGTTCCGCGTTTGCCCACCCCCTGCTCTAGCTCCTAGCTTGGCTTCTGTTCTTACAAATTACCAAAGGAGAACAAGCGGAGAGAAGCACACAGATTAATGTGTGGAATCTGTGTGAAAACTAACCTGTACTAACTTGTGCTGTTTTACATAGCACACACCCAGCTATTGATTGGCAGATGGATGTGTGTTATGTAAAATAAACTGAGCATGATAGAAGGCAGGAGGACTCTGGGAATTGTAGTTTCTTATGGGAGATACAGAGTCTAGCACAGTGGAAGGAAATTACATACTAGCTCTGCTGAACTCCTCCCATCATCACTAACACTATACAGCAAAGAAGGAATGAATAGGGGATTACATACCGCAGTTGCAGCTATATGGTAGGAAAATAATCATTTCAGTTATGTTTATTTCCATGTGTAACTTTCAGGTATTTATATGAGGATTTACTAAAATATGTATTTCTCTTTCGTTCATTGACGGACGCAGCCTCTCAATCTTGACATGTGGGGTATGCACCTTTTACCAGGAGTAGACTAGGCAGAACATAGTTCAGACAAAAAGCAAAGCTAGCCCCTCCCAGGGGTCAGTCCTCACTCTGCATAACCCACTCTGCCCTGCTAGCACTTCAGTTTTTATCTGCCTAGTGGAAGGAGTAGGACCTGGCTCCCTGCTGGGATCTGCGGTTCCCCAATGTTTTTGTTTTTGCTCAAGCTATCTGATGAAGAATGCAATCAAGCAGCCGGCTGGGTGACAGGCTGGAGATACTTAGGTCCAGGTAGTCTCCCCAGCGCGGCCGACAGATGCGAGCTGTCCCTTAGCTGCTTGCGGGGTCGGCCGCATCGTGCCCTGTTCCGTTCGGGGGGGCGGCGGGTTAAACGTCCTGCCAGCGCACTGAGTGACCGGGCTGCGGCTCGCATTGAGGTGTCACATGGCCGGCAGCTCCCTCCCCACCTGTAGGGGCAGCAGGTCTGTCTCGGGTGGCTACCTGCTGTGCCCGTCTGGAAGGGTGAGTACGCTTCCCCCCCCCCTTCGGGGGTGCGGAGGGGGGGCTGGTGGGGGTTCCCCCCTGTCTGGGTGTAGGTAGGTTCCCCTCCCCATTCTCTCCCCCATCCCACCGCATCCCGCCTCCGTTCCTGCTGTTCTGGGTCCCCTGGCCATGCGGCAGTCGCCGCCATATTTTTGGGGCCAGCCGCCATTTTGCCGTAGTCGCAGCCATTTTGTGGCAGTTTTGGCCTCTAGTGACCGCTCGGCGGCCATTTTTGGTTGGTCTCCTGATGGGCAAAAGCATGTGCTTTGGCGCTGTTTCCTCCTTCTGGTCGGCGCAGTCAGCACATGTGGTGGGATCTCAGCAGCAGCAGTAGTGGAGGCAGAAATGGCAGGAGTGCAGACGTTCAGCAAGTATAGCTGGCTTCTCCCTGGGGTGCTGGTGGCGGCGCTGTGCGGGTCCTCCTGTGTATTTCCGGGCTGCTGTGCGGGGGCAGCTGAGGGGTGGCATTGTGGCGCGTTTTCGGCCTGTAGGCCTCACAAGTGTCCGGAGGGTGGCGCAATGGCGACTGAACCGGCGCTGGAACCTGTAGTCCCACTAGATAAGCCACCCCCCCATCCTCTGAGGAGGATTTGGAGCCAGGAGGGGGCTATATGGTCACAGGGACCCCCGTGGATCTGTCAGATGGGGAATTGGACCCTTCTGATGGCAAGGAGGAGCAGGGGGCCACTGTAGCGCAGGAAAAGGCGTTGGTGGGCTCCCTGGTGGCTGCCGTCCGCGAGACGCTGTGTTTGGGCCAGGCTGGGATGTCGCAGGAGGTGGCTTACACCTTTGGGTCCCACAGGCCGGCACTGGTGGCCCGCCTGAACAAGGCTACCACTATCCCTATGGAGGGTTCTCCATCTTTTAAAAATCCAGCCGATAGGTGGACGGAGGCGGTGTCCAAGGCTATGTTCCTGGTGGCGAGGGCAGCCATGCGGCCGGTACTGGCATCAGCAATGGTGGCGCAGTTGCTTACAGAGTGGGCGACAGTGTTGCACAAGGATTTGGAGGACCTCGTGGTTCCTTCGGAGTCGGTGCAGCTGGCGCAGGGTCTCCGATACCTCTGCGACGCGGCCTTGGATGTAGCGCCCATGCTGTCAAAACTGGCAGTTTTTGCGGTCATCATTAGACGGCTGCTGTGGCTGCGGTGCTGGTCGGGTGACCATGCGTCGAAGAAAGGTCTCATGGACCTGCCGTTTCAGGGGCGGTCGGCTGTTTGGGGCTTCCCTAGATGAGATCATTAAGGATTTCACAGGGGGGAAGAGTACCTTTCTTCCGGAACCCAAGCAGCAGGAGCAACGCCGAAAACAGGGTCCCTCTTTCAGAAGCGTGTTTTTTTTCGTGCGCCCGGTGCAGCGGGCGCGAGTCCTTGGTCTGGCAAGGCTGCCGCAGGGAACCAGAAACGTTCCTGGCAGCGCAAGTCCGGGAAGGTGGAGGAGAAGCCCGTCTCCGCATGATGGGTTGCCCCGCCCAACGCTCGGGTGGGGGGTCAGCTTCTGGGGTTCGCGGCCCGGTGGACCGCCCGCATCTCGGATCTTTGGGTGCGAGAGGTGGTGTCGTCCGGGTACAAGATAGAGTTCTGTACCCTGCCCCCGGACAGGTTCTTTCCCTCAAATCTGAGACACTCTTCGGAGCGTCTGTAAGCTCTGTTTGGGGCTGTCCAGGCTCTGTTTGAGCAGGGGGTGATTGTCTCGGTCCCTCCTGCGGAACGGTTCCGCGGGTTTTATACCAACCTCTTTGTGGTTCCAAAGAAGGATGGAGTCAGGCCGGTTCTGGACCTAAAGGCGCTCAATCACTTTGTGAGGGCATGCAAATTCAGGATGGAGTCAATCCGTTCTGTTGTATTCGGCATCAGCGTTTCCTGCGTTTCGCGGTGGGGACCTCCACTACCAATTTGTGGCTCTCCCCTTCGGCATAGCCTCCGCTCCGCGAGTCTTCACCAAGCTGTTGGTTCTGGTGCTGGCTCTGCTGAGGCAGAGGGGCATTGCTGTGGTGGCATATCTAGACGATCTGCTCCTGAGGGCGGAGTCGGCTCCTGCCCTGGAGGACAACATCTCTATCACCCTGGCCTCCCTGTGGGACTTCGGCTGGTTGATCGACCTTCAGAAGTCGACGCTGGTCCCATCGCGCCGCCTAGAATATCTGGGCCTGATACTGGACACCGAGCAGGCGAGAGTGTTCTTGCCTCCGGCCAAGTTGCTGATGCTGCAAACTGCGGTACGGGCTCTGCTGTCACAGCGGTGGTCTTCCTTACCTTTTTGCATGCGGGTGTTGGGGCTCATGGTGTCGGCCTTCGAGGCAGTACCGTACGCCCAGAGTCACACCCGGCTCCTGCAGCGGGAGATTCTGCTGCAGTGGGATAAGTCTCCGTTGTCTCTGGATCGGGTGATCAGGTTGTCTCATCAGATCAGGGGGGCTCTTGCCTGGTGGCTACGGGCACTGGCATTGAGTCATTCCTTCCCCTGGAATGGTCGATTGTCACGACGGACCCCAGCCTAGCGGGCTGGGTAGGAGTTCTGGGGCGGTTGTCTGCCCAGGGCCGATGGTCATCGGAGGAGTGCCGCCTTCCAATCAATCTGCTGGAACTGGGGCCGATCAGGCTCTGCCTTTCCCATTGGTTGGGGAGGTTGCATAGTCGACCGGTTCAGGTGCAGTCGGACAACGCCACGGCGGTGGCATATGTAAACCATCAGGGCGGAACAAAGAGCTTGGCAGCAGCTGCGGATGCGGCCCACATTCTGAGGTGGGCAGAGCTCCACATGCCAGCAATCTCCACCGTTTACATTCCGGGCGTAGAAAATTGGCAGGCGGACTTTCTCAGTCGCCAGACTCTGGATCAGGGAGAGTGGTCACTGCATCCAGAAGTGTTCCGTCAGATTTGCCAGAGGTGGGGCACACCAGACGTGGACCTGCTAGCGTCCCGGTTCAATCTCAAGGTGCGGACCTTTGTGTGCAGAGCAAGGCATCCATTGGCGGACGCCGTAAACGCCCTTGTGGCTCCTTGGTCTCTGTACCGGCTCCTTTACTCCTTCCCTCCTCTCAAGCTTCTTCTGTGCCTGTTGCGCAGGTTAGAAGTGGAGGGGATTCCGGCTATCCTGGTGGCTCCGGATTGGCCTCGGCATCCTTGGTACGCCGCCGTGGTGTGGATGGTAACGAATGTTCCCTGGAGGAGTCCGCTACGCGAAGATCTGCTGTCGCAGGGGCCAATCCTGCACCCTGCTTTACGCTCGCTGGCCTGACGGCCTGGCTATTGAATCCCAGGTATTGAGGGATAGGGGGGTCTCTGAGTCAGGGATCCCCACCTTGCTTAAGGCACGTAAGTCCACGTCACGCAAAATTTATCACCGCACCTGGAAGGCTTATATTGCTTGGTGCGAGGCAGGGGAGTGGATCCCCCGTTCCTTTTCAGTGGCTCGTGTGCTGGCCTTTCTTCAGCAAGGCCTGGATCAAAAACTGGCATTGAGTACCCTCAAAGGGCAGATTTCTGCCCTAGCGATTCTTTTCCAGCGTCCATTAGCGACGCACTCTTTGATTTGTAAGTTGGTACAGGAGGTACGTCATGTGGCCTCTCAGGTGCAGTCGCCCCTGGTGCCGTGGGATCTGAACCTGGTATTTTCAGTACTGCAGAAGCCGCCATATGAAAGGATCACAGTCCACCAGAGAAAAAAAGTTAAACATTGTGTGCGCCTCTTAACTCAATCCCTGCTCAGCGCTGAAGTATGCACTTTCCCAAAAAGAGCAGCTGCTAAAAAAGAACAAATCATACACTGACAGATACAAAATAACCCATGAATCTGTAGCAGCGCTCTAATCAATGTCCAAACAGTCCAATTGGTATAGTGATCATCAGAGATTGATGTCTGTCTAGCACACAGTGCACCTTCCACCACCACACATGCACCATGTGGAAAGATGATGATCCCCCTCTGGGGTACACACTCACCAGATGTCTGTGTATAATCGGCTCCAAAAATCCACAAACTCTATGTCTAGATTCTGGGTAGTATAAATGGAAATAGGACTTCATTCAAAAATGGTCCGCTCCTCCTGATAGATCCCTCTATCCACGTCTCCCCATTCATGTATAGTAAATGAGAAAGGCAAAGTGTACATAGCATAAAACCGTTACATTTTATTCTGCCCCATTAGGCTAAAACCCATTGAAAATCCACTCACAATTTCATTATAAAAAACACACAATGTAAGCTTATGATTCACCGCTTCCTGGAGTGAGCGTCTTGCATATGACCCTGGGACCAGCCCGATCGGTCGTACGTCTCCTCGTTTCCGGCAAGAAGGTGAATGTTTGCTGTCAATACGTCGCTAGGCCCCGCACTGAAACGTTTTGTCACTTCCGACTTCAACAGAGGGCGTGGCCTAGCGGCGCGACGTATCAAGATTATATGCACACAGCTCTCAGCATGTAACGCCCCTCTGCTTTCCCGTCTCCAGTTAACCACATACACTTGTGAATCCTCCGAGTAAACTCATCTATTCTGCGCATCCAAATGAAGGCCACTAGGTGGCCTTCCCAAGCAATGCCGGATATTACCCGGTAAAACTTCATTTTATTCCCTGAAATAATTCAAAGGATCAAATGTGTCTGGAGAATAGCAAGTCTCATTATTCACAAGGGCGTCACTTCCACTGCAAGAGCTTACAAGAAAGCAATTTCTTATGCAGCAAATTAAACCAACATAACATAAAATGAATATACATAAATATATGACAGAAAAATACATAAAAATCAATTAATTATGATCAAATTAATTAAAAGAGTCCAGGCCAGGGTTTCTTGTAAGAGTTTATTATTTTCTTCCAAGAATTTGATAGTTTCCTGGGCTGCAAGTACTATGCTTTCCGGGTTGCCTGTGGGCATAAAGGTTGGGTGAAAGCCGTAGTTGGCCATGAAGGGGGATTTCTTGGTGGCAGAGTGCACTGTATTGTTAAAAGCGAATTCTGCCACCGGTAGCAGAGAGACCCAGTTGTCCTGTGAAAATGAAGAGAAACAGCGCAGGTACTGCTCTAGTGTCTGATTTCTCTGTTCTCTCCGTCTGGCCATTAGTCTGCGGATGATAGGCTGAGGAGAGGGCGAGTTCGATGTCCAGGGAGGCGCACAGGGCTTTCCAAAACTTGGACGTGAATTGAACTCCGCGATCAGAGACAATACTTAAGGGAACTCCATGGAGTCTGACTATTCCCCGGATGAAGATTTCAGCCGTTTCGGCCGCTAATGGTGTACCCTTCATGGGTAAGAAGTGGGCCATTTTAGTCAATCGATCTATGACCACAAAGATTGTTGTATACCCCTGGGATGGGGGCAATTCCACGATGAAGTCCATGGAGATCATAAACCAGGCCCGTTCAGGTACAGGATGTGGCCTTAGTAGTCCCCATGCCTTGGCCTTACTGCTCTTGTGTTGAGCGCAGGTGGGACAGGAGCTAACATACTTCCGACAGTCCTCCTCTACTGGGGGCCACCAGAAGGAGGGTAGCAGAAGCTCAGCGGTCTTGCTTGCTCCAAAATGACCTGCTAGCTTATGGTCATGACAGGATGTTAGAACAGATAGGCGCTGCCCCTCTTGTACAAAAAGCCTGTTCTTATGCCATAGCAGTCCGTCTTTTACGGTCAGGTTAGAGTCTGTTGGTTTAGAAGTCTTGGCTTGAGACTGCCTGATACGGGACAATAAGTCCCCCTGTGTCAGTAGGAAGTTTCTGGGATGTAGCACCGTGTCCGGAGTCATAGGATCCCTGGTTTTGCAGAACATCCGAGACAAGGCAACCGGTTTGGTGTTCTTCAACCCAGGCCTGTACGTGACGTGGAAGAGGAAGCGTGAAAAGAATAGCACCCATCGTGCCTGACGGGGTTTCAGCCTCTTGGCCGACCTGAGATATTCAAGGTTCTTGTGGTCTGCCAGGATCAGAATAGGGTGCCTGGCTCCTTCTAACAAATAGCGCCACTCCTCCAGGGCCGCTTTGATGGCCAGTAGCTCGCGGTCACCGACGTCATAGTTCCTTTCCGGAGGGGAAAACTTCCTGGAAAAGAACGCAACTGGGTGGAGGACCGCATTGGCTCCTTGTCTCTGTGACAGGATGGCCCCAACAGCGACCTCTGAAGTGTCTACTTCTAGGACAAATGACAAGGCTGGATCAGGGTGCCTCAAAACAGGTGCAGACATGAAAGGCTCTTCAGGGTTTCAAAGGCTTTTTGGGCTTCTTCGGACCACACGAATCGAGTGTGCAGCTTAGTTAGCTGGGTGATCAGGGTGATGATAGCCGAAAATCCCTTTATGAACTTTCTATAAAAATTTGCGAAGCCAATGAAACGTTGGACCCCTATTTTGTCCGTGGCATCAGGCCATTCCAAAATTGCAGAGACCTTCTGGGGTCCATAGTAATGCCAGTGACTGAAATAATGAGTCCTAGGAAGGAGATGCTGGTTTGTTCAAACTCACACTTTTCAGCCTTGGCGTACAGGCCATGCTGCCGAAGGCGGCTCAGAACACAGGCCACATGTTTGCGATTCTCTTCCAACGTGGGGGAGAATATCAACATATCATCTAAGTAGACGATCACAAAGAGGTCCAGGTAGTCTTTGAACACATTGTTCACAAAATGCTGTAACGTAGCTGGGGCATTACACAGTCCAAAAGGCATCACCAAATATTCAAAGTGTCCGAACCAGGTGCGGAAGGCGGTCTTCCATTCATCGCCCTCCCGGATTCGGACCAGGTTATAAGCCCCTCGGAGGTCCAGTTTGGTAAACACTGTGGCTGTTCCAAGTCCCTGGAAGAGCTCCAGGGGCAGGGGGTAACTGTTTTTGACCGTTATCTTATTCAGTTCCCGGTAGTCTATACAGGGTCTCAGGGTGTGGTCTTTCTTTTCCACAAAGAAAATTCCCGCTCCTGCTGGGGACGTAGAGGGCCAGATAAAGCCTGTTTTCAGGTTTTCATCTATGTAGGCCTTGAGGGCCACTAGCTCCAATTCGGTCAGGGGAAAGATCCTTCCAAAGGGGACCTCGGCTCTGGGAAGGAGCTCAATAGGACAGTCATATGGCCTATGGGGTGGCAGTTGTTAAGCCCCCTTCTTTCTGAACACGTCTAGAAAGGCGTGGTAGACTGGAGGAACCGATAAGCAGGTTTCCGGGTCGGGGTCCCTATCCAGACTGAGCAGAGAAGAGTTAGGCACCTCAGTTCCAGGGAAGCAGTGCTGGCAGCAGTAAGATAACAAGAATTTGGTCTCGCCGGTAGTCAGTAGTCTGAGTATAACCGGAAAAAGCGGGGACGCAATGACATCCAAGAGCAGGAGTTCCCGATGCCCATCGGGGGTTGAGGCAGGTATGGGTATAGTCTCCTGTGTGACGACACCAGACTTAATAGGCGTGCCATCCGCCAGGCGTATGACCATCCCATGGGATTTGGGTCGCAGCGGGATCAGATGTTGAGCCGCAAAAGTCAGATCGATGAATCCACTGCAGGCACCAGAGTCGGTGATAGCGGTCACTAGGATGTTCCTGACGGGAAGCTGCAGGGAGAGTGGAAGGGTGAGGTAAGAGGAGGTATTTGGGGTGGTTGATGTGGAGCCACAGAAAACTGATTGACGCTGGCCACCCTTGGTGGGGCACATCCCTACTATATGACCAGGCTCCCCACAGTACAGACATAGGCGGTCACTGAGCCGGCGTTGCCTTTCTTCCAGTGAAAGATGGCCGATGAAGACCCCGCTGCATGGATCCATTCTGAGCGGGTGTCATAGACTTCTCGACCAGGCGCTCTCTGAGGCGCCTGTCTATCCAGATAGACAGGTTGATTAGGGCGTCCAGGGTGCGAGGTACCCCCACACGGGCCAGTTCATCTTTTAGGGGGTCGGAGAGGCCCAACCGTTCCCAGGACTGGGGGTCCCCCCATAACAGGAAAATCACTAACCCCACCTTTGTAGACTCTAGGGAGAAGGTATGGGGCTGCAGTACAAGGTAGAGTTCGCAGGCATTGCGAAAAGACCGGAACTTGGTGCGGGCACCCGAAAACCGCTCCGGCCAGAATACCTTAGGTTCCGGCGGACACACCGCCACGGTACAGTCCATTGGTAGACTACTTCCAGGAGCCCGGGCTCCAGCGAACTCGAGCACCCGTTCCTCCAGTTGGGTATAGTCATCCTGCAGGGTCGTGACGGCCCGGGTCAGGCCAGCCAGATGCAAACAGAGATCGTCAAAGGGCGAGGCCTCCTGCGCAGAATCAGGCATGGCTGTCTGATACTGTCACGTACCTGGTGGATGAGTCTAACTTATGCAGGAGTAACCTCTCTTGCGACCCTGATTCGTGAACCCCTGGTAGAGCAGACAGGAGGCTCAGGAGTGAGGATGCCACGAGGGTTGAGTTGGTCACCGGTGAGAACTGAAGAGGTGCTTCCGGTCTCATGCTAGTTGAATAGAGTGGTGGTACAGGCCGGGTCGGTAGCTAGCTGGCAGTGCAGTACAGAAGGGGCAGGCAGAAGAATGGTCAGGCACAGGCAGAGTTCGTTAACGGGCTGGCAGCAAAGGTACAAGGGAGCAGGCAGGAGAGTGGTCGTGGATAGCCGAGGTCAGTGCAGGCGGAGATCAGAGCAGGGTCGAGACAAGCCGGGTCACAGGAATCAGACAAACAGGTTGCTCAGGAACACACGCTAACGCTGTAGATCAGACAGCACTTGCTGCAGAGTGTTCCTGGTTGAAATAGAGCCGTTTGGCGCCGTCTCGTGGGAGCGCGCGAATAGCGCTAAAAAGTCCACAGATACAGGATTTCTCCTAACAGTTGCCTTTAGTTGTACTCTAAGGATATCTCTTACTGGCAATATAATAAACAATATTTAAAAGCTAGTGGGTTAAATGCAAAAAGCAAAGGTTTTTAAAGCCTAGTGGCATTTTTAACTCTAATTCTAATTTTTTAACCCTAATTATTCTGCTGCATCTTAAAGACACTTTACTAATTCACTTTGTTGATAGTGAGAAAGCATAGTGGGGCCATTTTGAAATCACAGTTTTCCCTGTCATTTCTGTGTTGCATATAAAGGCATTATTATTTGGAAATTTAAATTGGCTGTTTTGCAGCTGAAATAAAGTACTTTTTGGCCCTCTGTAAATAGTGTAGAAGAAAAACCAATTGATAGATTGTCTCTCCTTAAATTTGATGCAGGTTAGATAAAAAGATGGTGACCACACATATAGTCTCCAGAGATGACGATGTATCATGGTAGACTGTCTAAATAAACTTTATGCAATTTATAAATAGGCCCTCAATGTATATATTACATTTGTTGAAATCATTAGAGCAGCCAAGTAATAGACATGGTAACATTTCTGTTTGCTTATTTCCATATACTGATAGCACACATAATTTTACAAACAGGGGTGTTCATCTAATTATGATATGTCTTTTACTTTGAATTATGGCTTCTTTGAAGTAGAATTTCCATTTGAAATGAGTTCCCATATAATGGTTATTGCGTATAAAACAAAACAATGTAACAGACTGAAGTGGTTTCAGGGCTTTAATCCCTTGGTAAATTAGCCAGGAGGCTTGCCTTTTCATGGACTTCCCAACAACAGGTTGAAATCGTTTGGGCATTGACACAAAGATCCACTGCAGGGAATAATTCTGAAAGAGATGTGGTGAAAAATGGTATCTGAGAGACATTACTTGAGTTGCTTATGCCTCCTGGACCAGAGGAAATGAAAA